>LQNS02007217.1:1170510-1180889 GCA_001587735.2 Parhyale hawaiensis
TATCTAGAGTCCGAGCAGACATACACGTTGCTTCTGGTCCGGGTTCAGAGACAAAAGCTGTACATGTTGTACAGCGGGACCTCTCACCGCAAGTGTCAGAGAGGCAATGAGAGCACTGCAGACGCTGTAGATGCCGGCACTATATACATAATAATACTAAGGACAGATTCACAAGTCCAACTTGTTCACATATGAGTGTGGGCACTAATTAGCAATTCTGAACCTGTGGAGTCATTTCCGATTTTTAGGGTGTAACAATCTGTTCGGAATAACGTTATTTGATGTCTATATACCGTATCTAAATAAGCCTATTGGACTTATACAATTCGGTGGAATGGCAAAACTGATTACAAATACTGTGGTCTGCATAGTTTCAAAATTTTACGCAGGCGTAGAGAAAGCATCCTTTAGAAACTTTGGAGTCATCGAAAAGAAAATGCTGTGAACCTCTTCCGTACATGAAGATATTTTAATTCTAATCTAAGAAAAATTTCGAGTAACTAATACAATGTCGACGAATAAAAAGTTTCACAGCCCCAAGGTTCCCTAGTGCCTTTTCCGCAGGAGATGTTGCAGCTTGCCGCCGTTCATGCTGACGAGGCCTGTTTTGTAAAGTTAGGTAGGCTCTCAATACTTCCCCTTCTGTTTCGGGAGGTGGACTGCCGATTGAGGTGGCCGACATATTCCCGTTAGACTTCTACCTTCTTGTATTTCTTTTCATTCCCCTATGCGGCGTAGCTGAGCGAAAGCGTTCAGCCGTGCCCGGTAAGAGATACTCAACTTGCGCTTTTTTCCTGTTAGTAGTGCGCTGATAAATCTGGGACCTACCGGCAGAAAAGACGAGACAAAAATCATTGGCAATTTAAAACACGCCCTAGGGGCGCACGAGCCTGTGTTAAAACACAGAAATAGTTCTGCCCGATATACACTTTGTGTCCCTGATGCGCTAGTAAAACTTCTACAACTACTGCGAATAAAAAATTTAACGTTTCAGGATGCAAAATCCCTTCATCAGAAAAAATCTATAAACAGCAACATATCAATAAAAATTTCCTTTATTTTATATTAATTAGGGTAGCATGGATGTTGTTTGGGAGAGGTCTAAAATGTGAGCGAACAGAGCTACGTTGTAGGGGCTTGAAGTCAGCTCCTGTACAGTCGGCAGATGTGAGGCTAAGTGTGGACGGTGTGAAGTGGTACAGCCGAAGTCATAACGTTAAGGCTAGGTCTGGTTCTGTGAATGTGGAGGGACTCTAATGTTGTGAGCTCGAAATGGGATTGGAAGAGTCTATGATGGAAAAGTCATTATTGCTGATGGGATGGTTCTTTTGCTCAGCATGTGGGGGAGGGGCTGAATCTGAGGGTTTTGCAAGTGGTAAATCGGTGTGAATGGATGCACTTAAATGTTGGTCAATACGGGCTTTGAAGTGTTGTCCAGTGCTACTCACGTATGAGGCACTACAGTCCTGGTACTGGTGACGGTAGATAACACTGGACAAAAGTGGTGTGTGGGGTTTGTTTTTGAATTTGAAGTAGGATCGTATGGTAAATGTTTTTACATGAAAATTTGAAGTTGATATGTGGGTAGGCTTCAGAGAAGAACGTTTTCAGAGTGTTTACTGCACTAGCAGATGCTCTGTTGTAGTACGGAAGCGAGTGAAAGAAGTACGATTTACGGACCGAGTGGTTGCTAGTGCCGGGATCGAACAGTTTGTCCAGGAACAATTTGCAGTATGGTCTAGAAAATGGTGCGGAATACCGTTATCCGCCAGGCCTGCAGCGCCTCATACAACGGTAGCACTGGACAACACTTCAAAGTCCGTATTGACCAACATTTAGGTGCATCCAGTCGTACCGGTTTACCACTTGCGATATCCTCACATTCAGCCCCCCGCCTACATGCTGAGCAAATCAACCATCCCATTAGCAGAAATGACTTTTCTACCATAGACTCTTCCAATCTCATCGAGCTTACAACTTTAGAGTCCCTCCACATCCATAGAAGCAGACCTAGCCTCAACATTATACCTCAGGTGTACCATTGCATACTGTCAACACCTAACCTCACATCTGCCGACTGTACAGGAGCTGACTTCCTGCCCCTACAACGTAGCTCTGTTCATTCACATTTGAGACCTCTCCCCGACAACATCCATGCTCCCCTAATCGATTTGAAAATAAAGTAAATTTTTATTGATAGGTTATAGCTTATAGATCTTTTTCCGGTGGTGGTATTTTGCATCCCGAAACGTTGAATTTTTTATTCGCCAACATTATATAAGATAGTTACTTCCACCAAGCAGGTTATGTTTTCGTCGGGTTTGTCTGTCTGTCTCTTTATTTGTTTGTGTGTTCTTCTCTCTGTCTGTCACAAAGATAACTCAAAAAGTAATGGATGGATTTCGACGAAATTTACAGCGATTGTTAGGTATGTTGGGAAGAACAGATGAATAACTTCTGGTAAAGATCCATCCATCCGTTTGTTTGTCAGCCTCATTTTTTTCAATACTATAACTCAAAAAGTTACCAACGGATTTTTATGAAATTTACATGAGTTGTTAGGGATATCATAAAAAGAAAATGACCAAATTTTTGTGGTGATCTGTTTGTTCGTTCGTATGTTTGTTGCTGTGTTTGATTTCATGTTTGTTAACGTAATAGCTCAAAAAGTTTTCGGTGAGTTTTTATGAAACTTGAAAGAACTGTTGGTAATGTTAAGAGACATGAATGATTAAATTTTGGTTCAGATCGGCTGATTCGCTTCTGTATTTCAGTTGTGTTTGTCATAATGTTTGTTATGCAATAATTCAAAAAGTTTTGAATGTATCTTTATGAAATTCTCAGGATTTTTCAATAATGTTAAAAAGCAAATATTGTTGACTTTTGGTGCAGATCGGCTTATTTGTTTCTATGTTTGAGTTGTGTATGTCATAATGTTTCTTACGCCATAACTCAGAAAGTTTTGAATGGATGCTAATGAAATTTGCAGGAGTTGTTTGTAATCTTAAAAGATATAAATGATCAAATTTTGGTACAGATCGGTTGGTTTATTTGTATGTTTTACTTTGTTTGTCATAATGTTTGTTAGCAGCATAACTCAAACAGTTATGAAAGGATCTTCAAATAAATTGAAGAACTGTTAACGCTATTAAGGTACAAATCAGTATATTTTGGAGTTGATACAAAAGAAATAATGATTTCAGAGCCAATTTGAATTTTTCGTTACCGGCGGAGGTATGCGCTCTCAGTGTGCTCTAGTTTCTTATTAACTTTAGAGCACCGATAACCGTATTCATAAAGCTCTTCGACAGAGAATTTTGACTTCCGTTTGAGTGCAAATATCATCGCAATATTTCATATATACAACATATTCGCGTTGGTGCTGAAATTGAGCCTTCGGGGTTAAGATTATCCAAAACTCTATTCAAAGACTATGGCTTCGCCACTTTGAATCGTTTTCCAGGTATTGAAAACAACCCGATAACGTCAATCCTGCTGAAACCTCCATATTATGCATCATGTTTGGATTTATGTAAGCCTCAAAGGTAATCGATTTAGGGTCAATGCATGAAGCTCAGAAAATAAAGTTAATTGAAACCACAGCACCGGCCTGAGGCTTCACACAAGTCAAGGCTTGAAGGCTTAAATTCGGTGTAGCTGACAAATGTGGAATTTTACGAATGGCATTGTCGAAAAACATAAGCACGGTTTATAAATGAATTATGAAAAATGCTCATCCAAAGCTTAAAGGCAATAATATTTGTATACAATTGTAATACCAGAAAACACTTGATATGCATTTTGATGATAAATTAGACGTTAGACAGATAACCCTGCGCATAAAAAATTCTATTTAGCAATGCTGGATAGAACTAAACTGAATAGAATAAAATAGGATGAACAAAATTTTGGCCACAAAAAAAAATATATCTTGAACAATGGCTAGAATTTAACTACACGAAATGAAAAAAAAAATACATCATTTAATTTTATCTCGTATTTGTCAAAAAAGCTATTGGATAGTATAGCACTGAAAATATACAGAGGTTAAAATGTATGTATGCAATATTACAACACTAAAAATAGAACTGCAAAACTCGGTAAAGCAGATCATGATATGATATAATATAATAATAATAATATTGCATTAAAAACATAGCAAAATTATACAAAATTGTACTAGACATTGGCAAATTATACCTCTTCATCCTCCAGTAGCGACGCTTCTTCGGGAGGTTTAGCATCTTCTTTCCCCTCTACCGTCATGTCCTTCTGCCAATGCTGGACCATGTTTCTGCCTTGCATTGCTATTTTTTGCTACTAAGTTTATTTTCGCGCTGAAGTTAATATACAGTATATCTAAAAAATTTTCCTGATCCCTTGACGGGACAACGTTTCCAGACAATACTAATCCGATCTGATCCTTTTCCAATTAACCTTATTTAAACCAGGCTGTGCGTTCTCGCTACAAAAGCTGTTTGCCCCGTAGGACCAAAATACGACAAGGAATCCTGATAACAAAATAACTCAGCATTGCATGAACAGGATTAACCCATTAACGCATATAATAATAAAATTAATTAATAGCGCTATTAGTGAGCTCCAGAAATTGGGAGTTTGCAATTAATTAAGAACTGAAGATGACAACTGGCTGAACCTGTGCACTAGAATGATCGTACATACCTACGCTCTACAGTTTATCCTTTCAATGTACTGTTGTTCAACTAATGTTATTCCTAAGAAAGTTTACTGTTTCTAGAATACTTTTAATTGAAAAGCTTGAAACGTGAGCCCACTTGTAATTCGGAGCTCACTGCCATGTAAATGAGAGTGGTGGTTAGCCTGTAAACATTGGAAAGACAAAATCAACCGCTCGGAGGAAGGCTGAGTGTTCAGCCGTGTCAAGCGCAATCGGTTTGCAACAATTGCATTGCTAGATTCAAATTGGAGAATGAAACCCTCACAACTGAAGTTCCGTACAAGCTAATCGGATTAGAAAAGGAAGAAAGGAAGAGTTCTGGGATATTTTTTTATTTCGTTCATTATACTGTACAAGAGTTTTCGTCCATGCTGGCCCCTAATAATATTTTTCTTAAATTATTATTCCCAAGCAATAATTCCCAACTGTCCCTTGTTCCCTCCGAAGTCTACTCCTCCAATTATATATCTATAGAATTTTGTTCTTAATTCTTCAATCTGTATGTACTGTTTCAGGTCTTCTTTCCCAAGTGTTCTCTGCTCACAAAGCATGGTCTTTTCATTATTTTACATTGAAAGATAAACCGCCACAAATGGTGCCATAAATAAATATTGGATTTCCCTTACTTACAAAAAATATCAGTAAATAGTTTCCTGCAAGCAAGCGTTCTTTAATAAACACCCATAAAAGAAACTGCGACTAAGTCCCAGTGCAGAAATGTATTACTGAAGTATTAATAATGTTTTTTTAGAATCAATAAGCTTCCAAACAATTATTCAAATTTTATATGACTGTGTCACATGGATTTTTCACGTCTTTCAGAATAGATGGGCCAAAGGCAAACAATAAACAGTGAACTTCATTTTAATTAATTAATTAATTAATAAAGCTTTACCGAACCGCTTACAACAATAAATTATATTAGGCTATTCTGCTCTCCAAGGCTTCACGACGAATATCAGGGCAAAAAGAACTCATGAAAATATCTTGAATTAACAACATTCATAGAAAAAATTAAAGTTTTAGCTCATCAGCTATCTTCAGCAACCAAAAATCAATGTAAATTATTATAAATCTGCATGGCTTAGAAGCAAGCTTACAGCACTAATGGGCCAATTTTCTATTTTTCAACGGGAATAAAATTCACTTGATCAAACATACTTTCATAACTATTTAAAAATTTCGTGGCTCGAACGCCATGGCGTGAAAGGAGTGTCATCAAATTCAATTGAACGTAAACTGGCTGGGGTTCTCATCTTCAAGAAGAAATTTCCACCTCGTAAATTTCAAACCCGTCTTATGCGTAATCTGAATCCTGCAAGTGTAACTCACAATAAAGTAACTGCGTATAAAGTTTTTTCTTTTTAACTCCTTAATAATTTTTTCATACTTCAAGTGTTTTTAAGACGCGCCGTGTTAAATGGCTAGATTTAACCAGAGTCAGCAAATAGACCTTAAGTTAACTTTGATCAAATTACAAAAAAGATATTGCTTACTACTGAATATAGTAAGATACAATAAAATAATTTCAGGCGGTAATTAAAGAGATGATCCAGTGATTCTACCGAACTCCAGCACCCTGATCTGGAGTATACACATCTTAGACAATGAAAATTTAGGGCTTGCTGTTAGTGAGGTATAACAATAACTTACACATTTTCTCGTGGAGTGCTTATTCAATTAAAATTAGGCAGTTGAAACTTGACTTGTCCCGAACTGTAGACAGGTAAACTGGCTTCGACCTGCTTGACGGTGTTTCTAACGTTGACTTTTATCGATTACTTTTAATACTTTCAAAAATTCGAACTCGCTCCATAAAAAATTGAGTTTTCAGTAGTCTCAAGCGTAATCAGGTTACAGTTTTACGCCTGCAACCCTATATAAGGCTTCGAAACCAGAGTTCCTGTCTGAGGTTGGTTCCTGATAAGTCAAACGACAAAGTCTCAGTTTTACATGGCAAGTGAACATGCCCTAGCTAAATCAACAGAAAGTAGATTTTTCTTTAGCGCTACTGAAATCTAAAAAAAAACGAGAACATGTCACACATAATATTTCATCCAAAACGATAATTAGACATTAGAATTATTGTATTCTTTTTGGTGTCGCTGAAAATTGTATTGAATACTCAGAAAACGTGAACCGGGCTCTTTCTTTTACACCGCTAACATAAATTCTGTAGCTTTGTCTTGGCTGCTCCAAGCTGAAGCAGCAGCCGCAGTCAGATATAGTCCGAGGTGCGAGATTGTTCAACATAGTGCCACGTCACGTTCGAAACGCCGCCGATACTGAAGCTGTGAATTTAAAAACTTGCTGGACGCATACTAGCTGAAAGTGTCAGACAAACCAGATGTAAGCGGCTACGTGAAATGTGGGAAAAACTCGCTGCGAGCCCTCCCGCTGGTCACGAAATGTAGCATTATCTCTGTACAAGATGAGTGGCGTGAATAACGTCACCTGGACCTCGTCCGAAGAATCATCAAGGTATAAGGTAGTGTGCACATCTCACTTGCTGTCGCTTGAATCTTTCCCTAAATTCGTCTAATCCAACTATCGAGGAAGTATTGAGCAAATATCGCCATGATAGAATCCTGAATCCTATGCATTAGTTAAAAGTACGATTACCTACTGTACCTCAAGCCATTTCATTGTATGTACTAGTTCAACTCTGACATAATTCTGGGCCAACCCAGAAGCTAAAATTGCAGATCAAAATCTGGGGAGCCCAAGAAATTGGTCAGGGAAACATTTAAGAAATTCATCCATCTGTTAGAAAACTATATATGGTACTACTCTTCGGAGATCATTAACACTAGCGCGTATTACCCATAAACAACTCGGGTTCTGTTTTCTCAAAATTAAAAAAATAAATAACTAAATTTTTCTTGCGATCAAACTTGATATTGTACATCTGGCACCTGAAATTTCCACCGGGTTTTGCTGCAGTGTAGTAAATTAAGATGATTGGTACTTCAACACAGAATATTTCTGATCACTTAAATAAACTACTGTACCCATTTTAACACACAATGTATAAAAAATTGAACTCCTATCTTATGTAAGTCAGCCCGCAAATTTCACACTCTGCCCTCGTTCACAAGTTCAGAACAGTCACTGAAGACCAGATTTTTTCCAGTGAGTCGGAGGTGGGCACAATACTTTCTGTCCCATCCTTTGGATCTCCACAGGTGTTCACAAACTTATTTGACAAACACAAACGGCAGGGCGCCTCTCCACGTGGCGCCCCACATGAGTTCAGCTGTTTTCTGCGTGTCTTTGTCAACATACAACGATTTCTCTCGCGCAGAACTCCACCATATTCCATTGAACTACTGTTATTAATTAAAAAAAAAATTGAAGTAGCTGATCAGCAACCAATATGCAACGTCAACTGTGTTATATACGGTTATTTTTTCCACTGAGCTGACCATTATATTTTCAAATTGAGATATAACACTAAATGACGACATCGATTAGGTTACAGTTGCAGACAATAATTGAAAATCGTTGTAGCCAAGTCAAAATTGAGAAATTGTTTTGAAGGAGTCCAGATTTTCTTTTTTTTTTCTGGTTGAAGGCGAGTGAACAGTTTCAAGGTTGATGCTAAATTTCTCAGGCAATGTGCGACGACGTATTTCATATAAGCATTATTTTTTACTACTGGAATACGAAGATATATGTAACATCGCGATACTTTTTGGAGTTTATTTTTCCTAAATGAATTAAATTTATTATATGAAAACGACTCAGCTGAAATAGGACTCAGCACAGACACTTGGCGTATTGTTTTGAACCGTCAATTTCCACGTCAGAAACTTGCAGACAATTATTATTTTTTAAAAAAAGGGCTGCCTGCATCTGGCAGCCTTGCTTTGTTTTAATCAGCAGAGGATGATGGTCTGAGATCGGATTAGTTGGCAATAACTCCTATCAGAAGATAGAGACTCGTCTGTTTCAGGAATTAATTTTTGCAGACAATGAGTAGAAATTCTACTTACAGAGCAGTGGCGTTCACAGCTGACGAGAAGACAGCATCCAGTAAGCACATGGCTGGTGAATCCTATTTAGCGGATTTGAATTTAATTAGAGTGCATGGTAAAATGCATACTAGGTGCTATCGAGCTCTTTGCTAGGCGGTCACGCTTAGTTATCATGCTCATTTTCCCGCGGTCGTGTGTTATGTGATGTACAAAATGGAAGATAACGGAGTTCTGTGAGCAAAGGATTTGCATAGGCATTGATACCAAACTAAGAAAAAACTGCTCATTAGAAACAGCTCAAATGTTAATGCAAGCATTGGAAGAAGACCCGTAATGTCATAAACGTACTTTTGGTGCAAGAGTATAAAGATAGCAGAACATCGGTTGAAGATGATCCCTGTTTAGGGCCGATTTCACACGTAATTCGTCTTAACGCGTCGACTCATCCAATCGTCCGAACGCTTTGCAGTGTTACGGCCAGCATGGCTTTGTGTACGCCATTAAAAGGTTTTGAAACGGTAACCGTCAAATCACTCGGCAAGTTCCACTGGCTAAGTTACACATAGATCTTCAAATTTGGAAACAGGGCTCAGGAAACAGGGCACTTTTCTGTTATTTTAAGAGCACAGTAACACATTCCGACAAGTAAATGAGCGTGCTCGTTCACATGAATAACGTGTGAACTCGCCCTAAGTTAGACGCCGTTAACCGCCATAACGCCGGAAACGGTCGCTGCTCTTCGAAATGCGGTCTTGGAAGATTCTCGGCTGACCATTCAAGATAAATGCAATATTGTGCAGTTGTCGTATGGAACGTGTCAGAGAGATCTGTCCGACAAGCTACGCATGAGATGAAATACAGCAATGTTTGCCTCATGTCGTTTGAACGCCTATCTTAATTTCTGGCAAAAAACAAACAAATAGCCGTTGTTCATTATCCGCCGTATTTCCCCGACCTGGCTTCTATAGTAACTTTATATTCCCCAAAATGATAATCATCTTTCCGGTCAAAAGACCTATCAGTTGAGGAGATCTAAGTAAAATCGCAACAGCCTAAAGAAAAGCTAGAACGCCTCGGTGGCGTAAGACCATCTCCCGCGGTAGGCGGCAAATTCAACGAAATCATTTTTGATGAACGAGACTAGGGCACAGCCTCATTCACAGTTATTAGAGATTCGCTCTTCAATAATAACAGAGGAAGAAAATAGAACGCCCCGTGCCTCAGACTATCTGATGCGGTGGAGGCAAATTCACCCCGGTGTAGGAAAAATCGACGCTATCATTTTTTATGGCCAGCTAGGACTAGTTTTTTGGCTTGGTTCACATCTAGATCAACCCATCAAACTCTCTATAAAAAGTAAAGAAGATTGTTCAACTCCTTCGACCACTTATTGGCGGACAGACATATATACATACATATACAAAGAAATATACTTAAATCTTCAACTAAAACATTATCACCTCTCTCTCTTCGTTCGCAGGTGATAACAATGCAGTGAAGTTTCTGCAGGTAGCAGTGTACACTCTAACAAGGGAATTACTTTGAAAGCGATAGTGGTGAAACAAATTGTGTTATGGTGTAATTTGATTTAGTAATGTATTCCGGATAACACCTCCTACATATACATTAGTATACATGGATATCCATATTTATTACAGCCTTTTAATTATTACATTTCTCATTATTGTTATAAGGAGCCTTGG
>LQNS02007217.1:1203903-1221386 GCA_001587735.2 Parhyale hawaiensis
ACATCCGAAAGTTTACTAGCTGCACTTGTGGAAGTAAACTAACATGAAGATTTGAAGAGACATCCGAAAGTTTACTAGCTGCACTTATGGAAGTAAACTAACATGAAGATTTGAAGAGACATCCGAAAGTTTACTAGCTGCACTTGTAAAGTAAACTAACATGAAGATTTGAAGAGACATCCGAAAGTTTACTAGCTGCACTTGTAAAGTAAACTAACATGAAGATTTGAAGAGACATCCGAAAGTTTACTAGCTGCACTTATGGAAGTAAACTAACATGAAGGCTAACTCGTTAAACGAATGTTTTAGCGTACGCAGTATTGTGTTTATAGTGAGTAATATGAACCTAAGACAGGAGTATGAACCTAAGACAGGAGTCAAAAGCTGGGTTCACACCAGGGTCTTTTGTTCTTTGGGTACAGTACAAGTTGTTCAAACATTTTGTCATTTTTTTGTAAGCAACAAAAAAGTACACAGCTTTCAAATTTCTATCAGAGTGCAACTTTGGAGGGATAATCGAAACACAGTATACTGACATTTTATACAATGTTTTGGTAGACGCACACTTAGTTTTGCTGGGACTCGGCACAACGTTCAAACACTAAGCACTGTGTACGAAAAACAAAAGACTGTAGTGTGAAACTGCCCTAACGTGTAAACATGACTTCATGGAGTTAAAAGAAAAAGATCAGTTGCGGTTTCACTCTTCGCCATATCCTAATTCCAGCTTATACAGAGGAATCTCCTCCAAAAGTTAGCATTTCGACTGCGCACCTAAGCCGTGCTTATCATGAGAGGTCAAATGGGACATTTTTTAGCGTTGAGAACCACCACAGCAAACTCTTCCAAGGCGGCACGAAAGAAAGAAGAATCTCTTTTTTTAGCCTTGTAAAGTTGATTTCACACTGTTGTTTTTTTTTCGTACGCAGTACAAAATAATAAACAATCTTTCTGCGTCCTCGTACGCATAGCCGTGTGTTCACCAGAAAATTCCTTAAATGTTAGCCGTTCAGTGAGCTGACCGAGCTAGTGTCAATAGTTAATATTTCAGCTGATACCATTTTGTGTCGTCTAAACTGACGCTCACGATCTCTGAAGTTTAAAAAAAGGCTCCTAACACAGATTGAAGTCATATAGTTAATATATAGTTAATCGTTAACTGATGAAATAAGGCTGCGAATTTACTTTAGTTTTTTGCCGACTCACGCAAGAGGATACACAGTTTACTGATATCATACTACTTACTGAAACCATGAAAAATATTTATCAGTACTAGTGGACCCGTGCGTGAAAAATTCACGCAATAACCTATACGTTTGCTTATGCCTCTAGGCCGGTGCGGAATCTCTTCTTCTCTTATTTGCTTCTTAATTTTCTTCTTTTCTTCATTGATCCTTTATCGTGCTGGCATCCCTAGGTCTTCTATATAGACAGGCAGAAGTAACATCTTGAGTAAAATACTCCAACAAACTTAAACAAAATAGCAGCTTATATACAATGTGATCGCTCCGTAGCAAAGATACCGTTGATACCGTCTTCCCACCTCAAATATCTGTTTCATTTGAGGTGCTCAAATTTTGATCTATTGAAAGAAAACTGCTTTGTCAGAGGAAAACAGTAAGCTAGAAGAAATAATTATCTACTGCCCGTGAAAATTTATGTTTCGTCAGTTTCGTTGACAATTGCATCAAAGTGAGAAGAAAAGCTCATGCACCAAAATCATCTGTGGGAAGAAACTACGAATCAAGAAGCATGAGAGTGCCAACGGAAGCTTGATATATCTTCAGTGCTACGATTTCAACTTCGGCAATGCAAGAAATGCATTCAGACACAAGGTCGCCCTATACTTTGCCGTAGATTCGATGTATGGAGAAGCTAATACTCGTACAAATCAGTCTAAGCCTGCGATGTCTTCATTGTTGTAATTCCATCTGTCCCTGCTCAAGATACGTTTCCCATCTTCTGCAACCTGGCCTATTTTCTGCCTATCTCTTTCAATGGAGCTTGAGAGGAGCACCAGAGCCTCCAACTTGGGGTAATTTCCGCCTATCTATTTCGTTAAGTTAATTCAATATGTGCATCTTCAAGAATTCCTTATCATCACCAGAGGCCAACCAACGCTTCCAGTTAACTTTCAACAATTGTTTTGTGTGTTTTCGCCAATTGTGGGATTTGTATTTACTACGAAGACTGCCATGCTAATGTCCCGACCTTTTACCTTCGACAGGGTGCGAACTGTCGCTCTCGCTACATCTGCGTGTCTGCAACCGATCTACCGCTCTTCATTCTTTTTTTTTCAAGACGATTTATGATCGCTTTTGTGTTGGCGGATGACAAATGCGTAGCCAGGATACGCTTTGGAGCCCACAGCGTGTCGTGTTGGACATATTGATTGTAAAATACTAGAGTGCCCGCGCTGTCAATAATGACAGCAAAAAATTTGTGAAGACCAAAATTGAATGCTTCGACAGAACAGCACTTGCCATACATAAAATGAAATACATACACTTCGAGATTAAGGGTGCTTGCGATACGGTGACTCTACAGTTTTTCGAGAAGATGACTTGCGCGGTTACATTTTCAATATCTGCCGGTAATGACTATTTTTTTCAGCAAAATTAAAGGACCTCTGTACTTCTGTGAGTTTTTTTTTTATTTCTATCCCAACCTAAACTACGCGAATTGTATTGGTAGGGAGTGAGTGACTGTATGAGCAGGAAGCGTGTTTTGCTGTTATTCAATAAGTTTTTCTATGCAAGGAGATAAGGGATTCGTTATCTGTTCGAAAGTAAATCACAAAATAATTTGCGTTCCTACAGTACTCGTTAAGGAGCAGGTATCGATACAACTAATAATCTTAATTTTCAGCTATTTGAGAAGGAGCTAACTGCAGCTTGGTTGCTGGGGTTTTTTCTTGATTTAACATAACCCCGACTGTGAAGGGAATATAAATGTGAACTATTGAGCATATTAGTCGTATCTTGCTGGAACCTTTGCTCTTGAGGAACATAACATTTTTACAACATCCCTTCTGCGGGTCTCCTGTGCAATTGTCACCCCAAAACCCCACCTGTACAGGTGTCACCCCAAAATCCCACCTTTACAGATGTCACCCCAATAAATCCCACCAGTACAATTGTCACCCTTGTCTTTCCCACCTGTGTAATTGTCACCCCAATGTCTCTCACCTGTACAATTGTCACCCAAACGCTTTGGGATGACGATTGTACAGGTGGTCGCCTACTACAAACGCAAGGACAAAAGTAATTTAGTCGTACGAATCTATAGAGAACCAATCCCTTCTCATAGCAGCATATATCTAGCACGTTTCTGCGTGGAAAGTAGCCTAGTCTGGCATGTTCCTGCCCAGTTGCTTGCAGCTGCAAGAAACTATTAGATGTAGTACTCTGAACTCAGTCCTTTGGGGCCTACGGAACCGAAAAAGCTGCAACAAAATTTAAGTTGATGAAAGTACATTCGTCAAAGACGAACATACAACTGATAAGACCATGAACAATGAGAAATTCGCTCAAGCACAATTACTCAGCATGAGAGATGCGTAGTTTAGGTTCGGACAGTTTGAAATAGACAACAGAAGGACAGGTGGAGTAAAATTAGAGCATAGTGCTCAGGAAGGCATGGTGTAGTCTGTGTACGTGTGAATTGTTTCTTTCACAGTGAGGTTAGGTGCTATGTTTGGCACGCGCTTGCAAGTCAAAGCAAGATGCTTTGCAACGACCTTCTTTAACGGTATATAATAACGAATTCCAAAATTTCAACAAATTTCCTACTTTGCAATCCTCTTTACGTGGATTCGGAACAACAGTGATTAGTGTCTACTTTCAAAAATTGATTACATATCAAATTCATGATCTGAAGCGCCTCCACTTTCTTAGTAGCCGAGCCAGCATGCATCAGATCTAGACAGAATAAAGTGGGTCTTGCATAGGCTGCCGCGTACTTGTCAAAATATTCATTAATTTTACGTTTTCGATGTTGTTCTTGAAAATGAGAGTCTTGTTTTGAGCCTGGTTTACGAAAAAGTTTTGTTAATGGCAGGTAGAAAGTGCTATTTTGAGAAAATGCTCTGAAATGCTGAGGGATTCCAGACCACCTCGAAGCATTTGACACCTTCTTATTCATGTATTCAAAAATTGCCTCCGAAGTGTAATTAACGCTTCTCAGTGTCTCATAGAGATAGAGATAGAAAGGGATTAAAGGTACTTTACTTATAAGTGGAAGAAGCTTTGCTGAAGATTCATCGTGGTGGTATAGCTCATCACAGTCTTTTGCTGCGGCAAAATTTAAAGGTAGAGGAGAATCCCAAAACCATATTTTTGCTTTAGCGTCTGCTCCAAACGGCAGAACTTTAGTCAGGGAACATTTATTTTTACAGTCAGTTGAACTTTTGTTGTGATTAACTGGCACCGAATCTACTGACATTTTACGTAACTTTTTCAACTTTTGTAGAATATTAGGGTATTTTCTAAATAATGAGTTCCATAGCTGAAAAGGATCCGTTGTTTTATGTCCCTCGTTTTTGTTTGCCATCTTTTTTCTCAAACCCAAAAACAACAAATCGGCGAAATGCAGAGCTGCGTCGCTGTGGAGTTGGTCGAACCTCAGAGCTGGGGACGAAACAGTATTGAACGCGTGAGGCAGAACAGGGTTTTGGGCTAGCCAAAGAACGCGCGTTTTATCACTCAGTTTGAGTAATATGTTTAGAACTCTCAGATGAGTTTCGAAGACGTTGCCCAGACTTGTTATCGTTGACGCAGTATCGTCCGGAAACATATGGCTCAGCAACACCAGCCATGAGGAATATCCTGTAACATGAAAACTTTGTCACGTTAAGAGCGCTTGCAATGCCTGCCGCAAACATGGAT
This sequence comes from Parhyale hawaiensis, assembly GCA_001587735.2. Classification (NCBI taxonomy): domain Eukaryota; kingdom Metazoa; phylum Arthropoda; class Malacostraca; order Amphipoda; family Hyalidae; genus Parhyale; species Parhyale hawaiensis. The sequence continues at coordinate 1,208,790 of LQNS02007217.1, forward strand.
AGCATATATTGATGTTAATGATATCAGTCGACAGAAATTTTGATTTATGAAGATTGGTATTCCCCATAGTGGGGACATTTTAATCGATGTGAATGGGGTTCATATGCGCAGTACCGAACTAGTCTTAGTGATGTTATGCACAACCAAGGAGGTTCTAATAAAGAGGAACGCCCCCTCTCTATTTATCCTACGGGAGCGTTGAGAGTAAACTTTTCCCTTAAACTGGCTGAGTGACTTATCCAATCGGAGAGCGGCATTGCTTCACGCAGCCTATATGGGAAGGAGTCCTGAGGTCAAACTTTTTTGGCCATTAACCATCGACGAAATTCCGAGCGGATGGAAGTATGTAAAGGAAACTTGTATCCTGTATCCCATCTGATGATGAAAGTATCAGGGTGAGCACTGTGATATAAATCTTCAGACACGATTGTCTTTACAAAAATATTGAAGAACTGCCTATCAGTATCTTCCTTAATTAATGTGCTGATAACTGCCACTTTAAGGACTCCAAACGCCAGCTTCGATCACGGGACAAAGCCATGTGTTTACTCGCCCAGAGAGTGCTTGAGCTTGCTCCTCCCATTAGAAGCTCCTTGTGCACAACTCTACGTATTTCGCATAAAATAATACTTCTTCTGGATTACGAATTTTATTTTTACCAAGCTTTCGACATTCTTAGCGAATATTGTTGTCAAGGTGGGAACTTCAAAACTCATTGGTCCGCTACTTATGATATGTAACTAATTAGTATCAAAGATACGTTTGAAAAATTGATACACTATACATAATTTGAGAGGCTGGTCGAAAATTCATAAGTTATTTATTACAGGTCTATAGATTTCTGAGATTTGTTGATATCTGTTATAACATTTTTAATTGAATTGAGAAAAAGTTGATTCTAGGAAGCGTCTTTGTTTTGTTATTTAACATTGCTATAAAATTTAAAAGTCTGACCAATTGATCGAATGGCCCGTGTCTCGTACATGTTAATATACCAAAGAATTTAATTATTATTTCTAAGCGCTTGTTTGATGTTCCTTGATTCTCGTGCTGATGTTTCGGCCAGTCTCTCCAAGGTATGTTTCATCACAATTTCGACAATTTAGTTAGTAGACTACTCCACTTAAATCCAATGGATTCTTTTTATCTTTAAGTTGACATAAGGTTTTACACATGGTATTTTCTTATTTTTTTGCAAGTTGAATGTTATAAGGCTTTAATATTCTGTTAAGCCGCTCAGAAGTCCCTTTTATATAAGGGGCGCTGACATAATTAACGTTGGAGTTTGACTGATCTTGGTCCTTGCATGCTTGAAATGATCTTCTCTTACGTTTAATTGTTTGTATGATTAATTTTTTCGGGTAACCATTTTCAAGAAGTTAGTTGGTAATAGTTTTTAGTTCTAAGGCTAGTTCGTCTTTGCTACATAAGGTGAAGGCTATGTACACTAGGGAGTTAATGACACTTTTCTTCTAGTTAATGGGATTGTTTGATTGAAAATCTGATTATCTCCCAGTGTGAGTTGGTTTATGATGGATAGAGAATTTAGGAGTACGATTTTCTTCATATTTTATCCTGAGATATAGGAAATCTGTGGCGTTGCTTTCTTCTTTTTCCACAGTGAATTGTATATTTTCATTAATGCTGTTCAAGAATCCATGGAACTGGGCGAGTCAATTTTTTGGCATAACAGCGAGGATATCATCGACGTATTTTTTCCAAAAAGCTCTAGGAATTGGAATTGGCAAAGGGGAAAATACCAAAAGAGTTATATTAAAGGCTGTACCGTAACTGTTAAAATATCCCCATGTTTTACGGACTCATAAAGTTACATAAAGAAGAACGCCCATCAGGCCGATCGTTTCTTTCTGTGGCTCACCAACCCACGAACTTTCGGAACATTTATCTTCAATTATAATTATCAATCCGCTGACGGAGATTGCAGACCAAGAGCTAAAAACTCCTAAATGATTAAAGAACAACTTACTGATTTTATACTCCCCGAAGAACATATTTTCGTATCATTTGATATTGTAGCACTCTTCACTTGAATTTCACAAGATTTGGCTCACGCTAGTTTTGAACAACTATTAAGCAAAAACGAAGAATGGAAAAACAACACCCAATTCTCTAAAAACGACATTTTAGATCTAGTAGAGCTTTGCCTGAATTCGACTTTCTTTTAACGGAATAACACCATCTACAAACAAGTTAAAGTAACTCCAATGGGAAGTAGTGTCTCTACAGCCATTGCCGAAGCCACCTTACAGTACGTCGAAGAGTAAATTTTCAATTGATCTCCAATCCCATAGTTTTTTTTTTTTAAACATGCGTCGATGATATCCTCGCCGTAATGCCAAAAAATTGCTTTGCCTAGTTCCATGGATTCTTGAACAGCATTAATGAAAATATACAATTCGCTGTGGAAAAAGAAGAAAACAACGCCATAGATTTCCTAGATCTCAGGATAAAATATGAAGAAAATCGTACTCCTTAATTCTCTATCCATCATAAACCAACTCACACAGGTAGATATTTAGATTTTCAGTCAAACAATTCGATCAACTAGAAGAAAAGTGTCATTAACTCCACAGTGTCCAGAGCCTTCACCTTATGTAGCAAAGGCGAACTAGCCATAGAAGTAAAAACTATTACCGACTAACTTTTTGAAAATGGTTACCAGAAAAAATTAATCACATTAACAATTAAACGTAAGAGAAGATCATCTCAAGCATGCAAGGACCAAGATCAGTCAAATTCCAACGTTAATTATGTCAGCGCCCCTTATATAAAAGGGAAGCCTTATAACATCTAACTTGCAAATAAATAAGAAAATACCATGTGTAAAAACTTATGTCAACTTAAAGATAAAAAGAATCCATTGGATATAAGTGGAGTAGTCTACTAACTAAATAGTCAAAATTGTGATCAAACATACATTGTAGAGACTGGCCGAAACATCAGCACGAGAATCAAGGAACATCAAAGAAGCGCTTAGAAATAATAATTAAATTCTTTGGTATATCAACATGTACGAGACACGGGCCATTCGATCAATTGGTCAGACTTTTAAATTTTATAGCAATGTTAACAAACAAAACAAAGACCTTTCCTAGAATCAACTTTTTCTCAATTCAATCGAAAAAAAATATAACATATCAACAATCTCAGAAATCTATAGACCTGTAATAAACAACTTGTGAATTTTTGACCAGCCTCTCCAACTATGTATAGTGTATCAATTTTTCTAACGTATCTTTGATACTAACTAGTTACATATCATAAGTAGCTGACCAATGAGTATTGAAGTTCCCACCTTGACAACGACATTCGCTAAGAATGTCGAAAGCTTGGTAAAAATAAAATTCGTAATCCAGAAGAAGTACTATTTTATGCGAAATACATGAAACCTGGATGTCCTCTATTTTCATCGATTACAACTTCACGTAGCTAATGGTGAAGTTGGCACTTGCTAGAGAACTCTCACTTACAAAGCTGAAAATAGTGCCAAACAAAATTTATGTTCATTCACCGACAACTTATGTTGTATGCATTTCAGTGTCGCGTTGGTGCTGTAATGCAGACGATTTTGCCACGGTGCGTGCAAAGTATTGAATTTGTTTTCATTCAATTTTTATTGTTCACGAATTAGTCATGCTGCTGTGTGTAAATATATTAAAATTATTAAATTTTTAAGCGAATAAAAATATGATGTAGGGCACTGAAAAGCTGCTCTATTGATACAGGCGACACTGTAGAATACGTCTGTGTGCCATAGCCGTTTCATGAGTGAGTAATGGGTATCTAAACTGTAATACCTAAAATATATTTTATTAGGTTTCTCAAATTATTTTATATTTAAAATGCCTGTTGCTAGAGAAAGTAAATTATTCCACCCACTTTATTTTTACAGTCAGTACCATTAAACGGGCCAACAAGTAGGGGTGATTAAATTTAAAAAATAATATTTAAAGTTGACTTACAGCTTTGTTATTAAAGATATTTTAATAACAGCTCTTTAGTAAAGTAAGTAAAAAATTAGAGGAATGAGCAGTCATTGGTAAGAAATGGATTTTCTTTAAGAGGAGGGTACCCCAAAAAATCTTGAAATTCTGAAAATACTTTTTTCACTCAACAGTAGCTATACATCACACGGACACGCTGGCGAAGTTTTAGGCAGCCAGAGCATCCCTATTTAAGTGGGTGGAATAGGGGGCTAAGGGCAGGGGTGTTGCATTTTTTAAAGTTCATTTTTTTAGTTCAACATGCTTTTTATGTTTCCCGTTTTCTTTTAGTAACTCATTTTCTGGGGGGAAAATAGGAAAAAGTGCTGGGGTCTAACCCACATTTTTCCGATTTCACAAATTTCTACCAAGTTTCATCCAAATCGACAGAAATATATATATATTTCTTTGTTCTCAACAAAAAAATTTTAAAAAGTTTTTTATTTCTTTACCGATTTAAATGAAACTTGGTAGAGATATGTAAAATCGAAACAAAAGCTGGTTGGACTTCCGCATTTTCCCCATAGAAAATGAGTTATTCAAGGAAAACGGGAAAACCGTTTTCTTTGAATAACTCGCTTCAATGGGAAAATTTAAAGATGCACATGAGTCTAACCCACATTTTTTCCGATATTACTTATCTCTACGATACCAAGTTTCATTCAAATCAGTACAAAAATAAAAACATTTTCTTAATTTTTTGGTGAGAAGCAAAAAAAAACAAAAAAAGAAAAACGGGAAAAAACATTTATTTACTTTTTCATCTACTTTTTAGCCATTTTCCCCATAGAAAACGAGTTATTAAAAAAAATTGGAGCCCGGGGCTCCCCCGAACAGTTCATTTTTTCGAATTCAAAACCTATCTCCTCCTACACTTTTTCAGATACAGGGATTATTTTTATATCAAAAGAAGCAAAATTTAATTCTCTACAACTAAGCATCTTTTTTGGATTTGCAAAGTAGGAGAGGAGTGACAGCGGAGGTTTAAGGAAAAAATTTTCAGTTTATGTATTTTCCTCAAAAAACTTTCAAAATACAAATAAGGCCGATGCTTAGTTGAAGAGAATCAAATTTCGGTTCTTCTGAGACCAAAATCATCTCTGTAACTCATAAACTGTAGGACGAGATAAGTTTTCCCCAGCCTCCTATTCCCCGTTTTCTTTGATTAACTCGTTTTCTATGGGAAAAATCAAAAAAGTACATGAGTCTAAAACAAATTCTTTTCCAATTTAACATAATATGTACCAAGTTTCATTCAAATCACAATAAAATAGAAAAGGTTTTGAAGGTACTCTCTCCCTAATGACGTCTCATCTCAAAATGCATTTATTTTCAACACATGATCAAATTTCTACCTTTCATTCACAGATGCTGATTTTATGCCCAAAAATACATGCATACCAATTTTAAATGCTATTTCATTTGCTACAGATATGATTAACATCTAATTTATTAGTGTTTAAACACCTATTCCTATCTCACCCACTGCAGACTATTTATTGCTTTAACGATATAAACATAAAATATTACTAACTACAAGCTATGTAATACCGATGATAAGGAGGTCTGGAGCTGCTTCGATACCGGTCGACCACTTGATCATCTGTGCATATATTGGATCAGCGATGATGTCTTTCAAAACTCTTTGCTGAAATTTTGCAAACCTGAAAAAAAAATCCAGGAAGAATTGGGCAGCTTTAATAAGGTTGAACCTGGAAGATAGCGCACTCTCACAACGGCTGATTACTCACTACGAGTGAAAATTATGAAAACAACTGGTGCGTCTTAAGATTTGAGTCCGGCTCGCTTGTTGGCCATTTGCCGTTCATACTTCGCCGTATCAATATGCGTTGCTGCTCTGATGAAGCAACAGAATAGTGTATATTTTGCGGTTAGTCCACCGAAACATGTCTATGATATTACCTACAATTTGGCTCTAAAAAATTTAAGCGGCTATACCAAACGTTTTAGTGTACACACAGTTGTTTCGCCAGGACATTACGTAATATTTAGATGAATAAAAATACTGATGAAGCTGATATACAACGGCTGTTTTTTATAACGACAGTCTCCTATAACGTTCAAAACTTAGATTATTAAAACCTATCTATAACGGCTAATTTACTTCTACAGCGGCTATAAGATAGGAGATGTTAATTATATGTATTACTTACTTAGCGACAATGGAGAGATGCACTGATTATATTTTAAGGCATTACTACTGGTTCTAATAATCAACTTTTCAGTTACTCAATAATTTACATTAGCAACCTCACTGCTATACATTTTCTTTGTTTGATACATATTCTAATGGGGACTATGCTATTCGGAGCGAAACGCACGGGTTAGCATTGTTGGTTATTTTGCGTGATAAGTAGGCAAATAAGATCAGGTAACATATTCCATTCATCAGGGTCGATATTCAGAGGGCTTCACTCATGTACTGAATGTGTACTGCTGATGAGAAATAGATTATATTCAGGAATATTTATTTCACTTATAGAAACACATATCATCAAGTTACCAAAATATCTATTTTTCTATTTTATTCATTTCTGTTGTATGTACCTATGATATTGCAGCCACAATAAACTGTAATGAGAAAGAAACATTCTTAAACATACATCATTGAAATTTTCGATATTTGCCATCAGTTTTTGCAGCTAACCTTAAATGTGTCCTATGCTGTAGAATTGTGTACAATATTCCGTTGTTGTAGCAATAAGGTGTTATGTTCTAAGATTGCGTGAATTGTAACTTCACCTATAACAATGAATATTAGCATCATCTTAATGATCTCCATTTAAACATTTGCTCTAGAACAATGGTTCCCAACCCTATGTCTGGCACCCCTAGAAAACTTTTGCTGTTTGCTCACATCCCTACAAAATAAATAACCTTACATGATGATAACGAAATTAAATTATTTCAATTTGCGTCTCAAATTCAAGTTAATTTTTGAATGGCGTGGAAATAAGCTAAAATTTCGCACCCCTTAAAAGCTCGTCTCGCACCCCTAGGGGGTGCAAGCACCCCCGGTAGGAAGCCCCTGCTCCAGAACAATTGATATGGCTGTCTTTTGTTCCTGTCTAGGAGTTTCAATGTCCTGCCTTTGGCCTCTATGTTTTAGTATATGCATAATATTGTACCACTGTTGTACCAGTATCAAGAACAAGAATACCTCCACATGTTGGAGATAAAATAAATGAATGGTTATTATTACCTCCGCCAAGGAGGTTATGTTTTTGTCGTGTTTGTCTGTCTGTCTTTTTTTCTGTCACCAAGAAAACGCAAATAGTTACGAACGGATCTATACGAAATTTTCAGGGATTGTTAGGTATGTTAACAGTAACAGATGATTAACTTTTGGAGGAAATCCGTCCATTCGTTTGTTTGTCTGCCTATTTTTTCAGTGCCATACATAACTTAAAAAGTTATGAACGGATTTTCATGGAATTTGCAAGAGTTGGTAGGTTTGTTACGGAGAGTAAATGACCAAATTCTTGCGATGATCTGTTTGTTCGTTTGTTTGTTCTGGTGTTTAATTTTGTGCTCGTTATCACAATAAATTGACCGTAGTTGTTAATAAAAGGACATAGATGATCAAATTTCGAGCAGATCGGTTGGTCCGTTTCTGTGTTTAACGTATGTTTGTCATAATGTTTGTTGGCAGCATGACTCAAAAAGTTACGAACGGATCATCAAGTAAATTGCAGATATTGTTAATACCATCAAAAAGCTCAAATGATTATTCAATATCGATGTTTGTGTTAATACAAAGAAAATCATGGTTTGAGAGCCAATTTGTATTTTTCGTTACCGTTGTCCTGCTTGGCGGGAGGTATGCGCTGTCAGAGTGCTCTAGTTATTGTATGTATTGTAAATAATATTACGACTTTTCGACATTTTGAAAAACCTTTGACCTCACTGAAAAAAAAATCCTTAACTCTGTGAAAACTGATAAAAAATACCCGGTAGCAAGCATTCCAAGATCTTCAGTCAAACTATTGTCTTAATGAAAATATGCTGACAGTTTATGCTGTTAAAAAATTATTCTTATGTATAGTGCTCTATGTATAACATTCATTGTAAAAGAAGTGTTTTCAAGCAATACAAGAGCTTAACTTTGAATAGCCAATAGCCTAGAAACCCTTAAAATAAGAGAATGTGACATTTTCTGGTGAGCACGGCCTTCGAGACCTTTCCTTTCATTGAACGGTCACTAGAAGTTCATCAAATATATACCAGCGGACGTAGCTACTGTCGAGTAAGAGGGCCGCCTGTATATGGCAGCAGTACTTACTTGAAAATCACATTGAATTTGGGCTCCTGAGCTGGGACCGCAACCACGTGACGAGGCCATTTGAAGTCGAACCATTCGAACAGAAATGCAGGCAGCGATTGGCGTCTTCCCTGTAAGTAATCAGTAATCACGCTCATATTATCCACCTTCTTCCGCGCGTCTCGGTTTTTCTTAAAGCGGGCCTACATGACAGCAATATGTACGAATTCTCTCAGCTAATAGCTCGAATTCATCATTATGTCCGCTCACTGAAAACTACCACTGGGAAACCCACAAGTAATGGTTCCTATAGCAGATACAGGCCAACTCAAGAAGCTTCTATAAAGAAGAAGAGAGCCCTGCGGCCCACACACAGATTCGCCAGCGAGTCAACCAGATCTCTTATGGCTGTGAGATCTCATTGGTCGAAGTGACGGGGAGCAGTGAGTTTCACGGAGGAGCAACAGACAAACCGATTTATTGATATGCGATTGTAGCAAACGCGACTAGCTGCAGCCATATAAGAGACTCTTTACTGATATGCGATTGGTGCATCCGATGACTGGCTGACAGCCATAAGAGACTCTTGAGCTTCACGGGCGTGGCTCCTGGCTCCCTCCTCTCTATAGAAGCTCCTTGGGCCAACTGGCCCGAGAGGAGTACGTAGAATCGAAGCCGACCACGGGTCGCTAAGAACTATGGCACCGAAACGAAGGTTCAACGACCCGAGCCCCTCCCTCCAGCATCCCATTCCTGGTCAGGCAGGTGCCTCCACCCAGCCCCGCATATCAAGCAATTTCCGACTCAACACTCCGGATGCCATAAGTAGTCTATCACTCGACAGGTTTCTCGCTCGAACTCGGCACCTCTACCTCATAAGTCATTCGCGCATGGCATGTTGCTGTTGTAGGTACCTATAACGTCCTTAGTTCTACTGCTAAGTAGCTACTTATTACAATCACAACTTCCAGGTAGAGAACAGTGAAGGGAGTATACACATTCACTCTATACGCGATGGGCAAACTTCATAATACATTTCTCTAGAAGCCTGTAGTATTTTTTACATCGAAAGAATAGTAGTGGGTAGTACTTCTCCCTACTTAACCCTATGCACACAATAATCGCTGTACTTATCACCCACAATTAACTTCTACTACAGTGTTAATATGAGCTATTTTCCTCCTAAATCACCACCACTATGTATGTAAAGCACCTCATTCTAGTTAATATTTCTGGAATCGTATACTATTCATACGAGCACAAAACTACCTATGATATAGTTCCTCTGATCAAATAACTCATTTTAACTTTTGAGACTAAAAGACTTTTTTCGTAAATTAGATTTAACATGAAACAGTAACTTCCCTGTTCCTCACAAGAGAATGTTTCTAGGCCTCTTACTTTACTATCTGAACTACAAACGTGAAAGATATCTGTGCTTAACGACTTTTTTTGAGTACACTTGCAGCGTATACTAACGTACGAAACAGAATTTCGCACATGGCCAGGGTGAAATTTTTGTCCATTTGTTTTTCGAGTTCAAGCAGATCGGGGTGAAGTTTATTTATTTTTTTAATTAAACTAGATAAAAGTGAACCAAGCTCCATGCACGGTTCTCTTCGCGGATCATTTTCAAGTTCCCATTTTAACTCTTCAAAGTAAATTAATGATATGTAAAATGAATAGTCGTGAATAAATTCCGAGGCCATGGCTTAGATCTTAACGCTTCGTGATTTTGATATTATCAAAACAATCAATATAAAGGGCTTATGAATGAGATAGTTCTGTAATTCAAGAAACAAATTTATAGATATCATTTGTTATGTCAGTACATTTTTTGCCCCAGCTGTACGCTTAGCAGACCCAAACCGTTTTGAAATGTTTGACCAAGTAAGCCAAGTAGGTAGAGTAACATCATGGGATTGTAAGTTAATTGTGAGCGCCAATTTTTGATGAGAGCTATATCACGCTCGAAAGTTAGCAGAGTAGTAGAGTTTAAATCTACTTCAACAGTTGTCACATTTTCAGAAGTTGTGTGGAATAATTACAAAGGATCAGGTTTCCCTAGTTAGTCTTATGCTGATGAATTTCATCGAAATGGAATTTTTTTAACTTACTTCGTTATAAATCATGTAGTTCATTTCCTTTGTTTTCAACAGAAAACTTGCAAACAGCTGCCGAATCTTCGAATCTCCGACAAAGGCAATCTGCACGGTAGCATTTTTCGTTGCTACCGCTGCCCGGAAGCAGTTTTTGATCTCGCCTTCGCTGAACGTCACTTTCATTTTGCAAGGCACATACGGTAGCTGTCCTCCAAGTTCTTCAAGTCGATTGCCTGTAGACTTTAATTTATATGAGAATTTATTTTGCTTAAGTAACATGCAAAGCTTAACTGCAGATACTTCTTCGAGACTTCCAATCCGTTTCAAACCATAGTAAGTCTTAGTCCGTTCCCGAAGCAGCTTTTCGCACATGGCCAGGGTGAAATTTTTGTCAATTTGTTTTTCGAGGTCAAGCAGATCGGGGTGAAGTTCATTTTTTTCAATTAAACTAGGTAAAAGTGAACCAAGCTCCATGTACGGTTCTCTTCGCCATAGCGAATCATTTTCAAGTTCACTTCTTATTGTCGCTATGATGTCTTGCACCCGTCGAGCCTGAACAGCGTCGCCTCTGCTATAGCTCTCTGTTACCGAAAACATTTCTTTACATTTTCCTTTATTAGTGCCGAGAGATGAAAAAATAAAAGATTTGGTGAGAGCTTCTATATCCCGAGTACGTTTGTTTCTATAATCAACTGCAATTTTTTTACTTGTAAGAAGTTTTGATTCTATGGGTGGATATTTCAATGGAGACATCCCGTCTATGCCCCCACAAATCATAACATACACCTGCACTCCCATGAATAGTATGATAAATGCAAAGAAAATAGGTCTTGTATCACCACACAGATGGAACATGGCGACTGGCTTAGATAGGCGAAAGCAATGACACTATGAGGAAGCTAAGTCCAAAACTTTTGGATACCGAAATTCACTTGTGAAATTATCGGCAAAATTTACCTCCTCCACAAATTTATCTCACTGAAGGCATGGTATCTTAAGATGCCACTAGTATGTTTAGGCATCTCTTCATAGCACTGGATTTTCAGTGCATAAACTAAGGAGTTGCTTCTTTTTCAAGATAATTTTACATGATTGTCTACACGGAGTATAAAGGTTTTGTTGCATTTTGTTTAGTTAGTTGGAATTAAAATACAGGAAAGTTGCTCCGATTAACGTAAGCAGTTGGTCGCTACGTTAATCGAATTTACTTTATTCGAACCTAGCGATACGTGCTAACTAGGGTGCATGGGTGTTAGTTTATGGTATTTGGCTTAAAGAAATAATAAATCTGTAAGTATTAGTGCTAATCTTCATGGATTTAACCGATATGGCATACTTGCCTAAGTTACGTTGTACCATGAGATATTTAATAGGCATTAACAACCGCTTCTATGGGCCACAATTGTGCAATCATTTAGTAACTTCACTGTCGATACATCTGGCATTTTTTCTACATTTTGGAAGTCTCACGAATTCTTGTTTCTCATACTTACGGTAGAAGCAGCCTTGCGTGTTGAATTGATGTACTAAAGGCGCCGGGAACGAGCCCCGAGCCGGGTAAGCATTCTTTGTGGCGCCTGGTGCGCTGAGTCAGCAAACTTCCTTGGTGTGCACAGCTACCGTGAGGCCACTTACCATACCCAGAAATGAAGAGGTAGGGGGGGAGTGTGCGGGCCGTTGAACCTTCCGTCAATGGTGCCATAGTTCTTAACGACCCGTGATCGAGTGCAGCCGTATTTACCCCTCCGTTGCCAGTTGGCCTATATCTGCAACCCGAACCAGTGCGTGTACTTTTCTCCGTAGAGTATGCCGTCAAGTTGACTTTACCGTTCCCTTTTTCAGATTCAAAGGGATAATGTATGGATTAATTTCGGCTTCTAGATTATTTCGAAAGTCATACCTACGTATCTTGAAAAGACTTTTTTTATTTATTATACTGTAATTCATTTCAATTTCCAATCTACTGAACATGTTTCTAGCTTTTTCAGGAATATATTAGACCTTTTTCTTCAGAAAAATGAGTGGAAACTGCAATTCATTTGCAATTATTTAAGTTTTGAATTAGAACTTCTTCCATAAAATATGGCACATTTGATAGTGTAATTTCTCTAAGGTCATGAGCATATTTACTGACATGGTGCACTAAAACACACACATTGTTCTTAAAATCATGTGCAGGAGGTTGGAATAAAAGTCAAAAACATACAAT
>LQNS02007217.1:1225856-1268497 GCA_001587735.2 Parhyale hawaiensis
ATCTAATCTAATCTAATCTAATCTAATCTAATCTAATCTAATCTAATCTAATCTAATCTAATCTAATCTAATCTAATCTAATCTAATCTAATCTAATCTAATCTAATCTAATCATAACACCATCGCCGATGGATAAAATGGCCATCGCTGATTGTTTGATACAATTTCCATCGGACCATTGCTATCGCCGATGGATTTTTGCGATGTTCCATCGTAACATCGTAGTTTTTCCGATGGCGATGGTTTTTACACCATCGCCATCGCATAATCGGCGATGGGCATCGTGCCAGGCTGTGAATAAAATGTTTGTAATTATTCATCTGTGTCAAATACCTAATGTCGTCAATTAATAGGCAGACTTCTTATAGTATGCAAGTAGTATTTTATCTGACCATTCACCAAAACCCCAAAATACAACAAGTAATATCTAACACGTAGAGCCTAAGGGGGGGGATTGCAAACACCCAAACCTCCTCCCCGTGGCTACGGCACAGAGGTTACCACAGCATTTTGATCATCGTCAGACTGAAGGGAAATTTTCAAGCCAGTCCTTTGCACTCGGTGTCATCAGTTGAGACGTCACGAGCATTGTTGTCTACAAGAACCAATAGAAGAGCTTATGTCTGTCACGTGATCACCCAGCATAGCCAGTCAAAGGCCGCCGCTTGTCATGCACTGAAGTGACGTCAACATGGTAGCGAAAATTTAGCTTTCTTGCTGGTTTGCTTACGGCTTCATACTCAAGGCGTTAGTCGCCGCGCCAAAGAGTCTGTCAAGAGTCTGAATGTTTCGTTGCTTCCTTTCAAACAGAGGAAAAAGCAAATATTTGGAACTCAAATTACGCTAAAGTTAATGAGATGCCTGAATTGTTATTAGTGAAGTTTTTTTAGAATCCAGACAACGGGACTGCTGACATTTTCACTATTATATGACGGAAAGTAGCTTCATCTAATGATGCATTAGAATATTTGAATGTATTTCATTATATACTGTTCACTACAAGGTATAGAGCCGATGCTATACATATTTTAGAGGGCTTTGTTAAACAGTGGCGGGAGTCTTCATGAGTACAATAAAAACAAATTCTACTGTAGAAAGTAGGTACCAGTAGAACTCACTCAACTGTGAAGTCCAGTGTACTGAGCAGAGAAAATTAGCAAACACCAAAGTTTATTTTCCCAAAATATCTCAGACTCTGGTTACAAAAAGTGAATCATTACTTATATTAAACAGTTTACTAAATTTTATGTGCGTGTTCGATTAGGTGTCTAAGTTGAGTTTCCGAGGCTTGATTTCTCCGAAACTTCAAACAGCTACGCTGGTTTCGACCTGTTGAACCGAATTTTAGGCATTTAGGACACCTTCGATACGGTCGTCAAAGCCAAGCACGCTTCACTTAACTTGTCCGAAACTGCAGGCAGATGCCCTGGCATAGACTCGTTTATTCACGTTTCAGGTATTAACTCAAAATTCATCCCCTGTGAGACTTTAGCGAACTCAATCTTACTTTGTAAAATCGAAATTTCAGTCGGTTCAACTTAATCGAGTTATTTCTAAAAACTGCAACGCGATTCAAAGTGACAAAGCCGAAGTTCCTGTCTGCAGGTCCGGACAAGGTACGGTAAGTAAAGTGTGCTTGGCTTTGACGACCCAATCGAAGACGTTCTAACTCTTCATCGGGTGCCCCTGAACCTTCCAGAAACTGAATCTTGCTCCTTAAACTGCACTTTTTTTCAGCAGGCTCAACGTCATCATGTTGCCTCTGATACGTTCAGCACAAATCACAGCTGCAAAGCCAAAGCTTGTGTCTGGAATTTCGGACGCATCATACCTCGGAAGCTTCATTTTGGTTCCCAGTCGGAAGTACCGTACCATATTATACGGGAGACCAGATGTCTACGGTGCATGTGAGCCCGAGTTAGCGGGTATAATTTTGGCCCCAGATATTAAACTACATCCTGTACCTTGATGTCTAGCAAGTACTTACTTGAAAAGTACTTTAAATTTGGGCTCCTGAGCAGCGACCGCTACCACGTTTGGATGGTGTTTGAATTCGAACCAATCGAACAAAAATGCAGGCAGGGACTGGCGCTTGTCCTGTAATGATGAAATCATTTTAACCCTTTTCTGTCATGGTGCACCATTTATGATACGCTTGAAGTAGTGTTATTCTTACTAGAAAAAAAAAGTAAAATTGAATTTTCAGTGAATTAAAGGGTAAACACGACATTGAGTATGGCAGACAAGGAAAACTTTCAGTTTTTGCAAAACAAAAGAAAACAAAATTTCTACTGGATGCTTTACGCACTAATCAATTAAGAATTTAAGAGTAAAAAATAATTTTCAAAGATAATTATATTAACTTACGTAGAGTAATCAGATCCTTAAACCCAAGAATTTCAGTCTAGTAGTTGTTAAGTGTTTGTAGGTAATACGTACAAAATTTAAATATAAAAAATACATAAAAATGGAAATGCCGTATGAGGTCAGTCAGATAAGTTTAAAATTCGACCCGGACTCCGAATGGTTTCTGAATGTACGATGATTTATCGGACTTTTCTTTATTTTATTTATTTTTAGATTAGGCCCATTATTGGAACTCCATAGAAACTCCATAGAAATTTATTGTCAAAAATCAATACAGAAAATAGTCAGTCGGGAGATACAATAAGGAGACAGATAGTCGCTCGAGCAATTATGCTTCTATAGGACCTAAAATGTTGCCCCCGACGTAGGCGTCAGTGGGACTTCAAAGAAAACAATAAAAGCTATATATACATATATGTTCATTAAATAAAAAGATCTAAAGCGCATACAGATGAAATTTACACGAAATGCAAGCTCCAGTAAAGAATAATCAGTGATGGTATAATACGGCTCTTTTAAATGTTGTTTTCAGGTCTATGGGTGGGCATGGAAATCAGCAAGACTTCACTAACGTTATTAATCAATTGAACTAATTGAAAAATTGTTTCCTGCTACTCAACATTGAGTCTAACAGCGGGGAGGATAAATTTCAATCCTCCCATGGCATTATTATGTCGAGGCAATAGAGGTAAGAGGTATTTGTCATATGTGAGACTGTCATAGTGTAATCACTTATGTGCTAATTTGAGTAAAAAATTAGTAAATACGCCATTAATTGCAACAATCTCAGTGCTTTGCACATATCAGTGCAATGCATTTCAGGTACGTAATTCACAGTATGGACTTTTAATATTGCACGTGATATTTTGTTCATTGAAACATTTATACAATTTTTCACTGATTGTGAAACACCTTTCCAAATTTCAGTAGAATAAATCAGGCACGGAAACACTGTTGCATAATAAATATCGACTAAAGAAGTTAATGGCAACTTTCTTGAGACGGACTGAATTAAACGCACCAAGGGCTTTGCTCAGTTTACACACGCCTCACTTATATGTGTGGTGAATGAGAGCTTGGAGTCCAAGGTCACCCCTTGATATTTAATTTCAATGACCCGCTCAAGTTTTACATTGTTGAAAATAATGTCAGGTAACTGCGGAGTGTCGTTGGTAGTGACCAGCATTAATTTAGTCTTCGTTTCATGAGGGATGACATTGTTCATAAGTAATCAGGATGGTAGCCGCTTAATAAACAACCTAATTTTCTCAACAGCAAGATTAAAAGCACTATCAGCAACATAAAAGGCAGCGTCATCTGCAAATAAAATAAATTTAACATTCCGAAGCGAAACAATGTCATTTATAAAAGCTTCAATCGCCACGAATCGGTTTTTGGCGGTCGGCTCTACTTATTGAGATAAATGACTTTGAAGTTCCCATTATTTTCCTATGGGAGAAAATACCCGGCGATGGCAGAGTGTAAAGGAACACCTTTTAAATAAGTTTTTTAACCTAACCTTCTATAATTTTCACTGGCCGTTTTGCACTGTTTTTCGCTAATGATTCATTCTTAAATGAATTGTCGGATCACTGTGGTATTTCAACACAAAGCCTTTTACACCCGTAACAAATTTATGGCCCAGATAGCATATTTATCACCCGCGAACAAAGTGACGGAAGTGATAATGTTTTCATTGAAGATTTAAGTATGTAAATATATTTGTCTGTCCACCAAATAAGTGGTCGAAGGAGTTGAGCAATGTTCATAATTTTTTGCAGGGGGAATGGTTGTGGTTCCCCTCAATGTGACCCATGCCAAAAAACTGAGAATAGCTGGCGATAAAAAAAGACGGCGATGGAATTTGTTCTCCACCCAAAAACAGGTGGAAGGAGTTGAGCTATGTCCATGATTTTTTGCAGGGAGTCTGATGGGCTGTCATCAATATTCCCCATGCAAAAAAGAAGAAATAGGATTAGCTGGCAGTAAAAACTGACGGCAATAAAATTTGCTCTCCACCTAAAACAGGTAGAAGGAGTTGAGCTATGTTCATGATTTTTTGCAGGGAGTCTGGTGGGCTGTCCTCGATGTGAACCATGCCAGAAAACCAGGATTAGCTGGCCACCAAATATGACAACGATAAAATTTGCTCCTACCGCGAGTGATGATCTTACGCCACGAGGCGTTCTAGTAGTATATGAGCTTACAGAGGAGTTTACTCGTGTATATTAAGCCTATTATAAGCTGAAGCCAGAAAGTCGCTTCTACAAATGCGGACGACGATCAACATGGAGCGTGTTGCAATCAGGCCTTCAGTACGTGTCACCTGTGCTACACCGGCCTCCAATGCGACACAGGTTGGGTAACACCGGGTGACACCGACGACAACCCTCCTAAATTTAAGGGTTATGAGCTGGGCAACACTACCTTTGTTTACAAACCTTGACTATAATTGACTATTAATAAATGCGTGGCTGTCATTTATTGCTTGCATTCCAGCATGCGAATCACTTTTGTGCAGCTTTCTTAACTTTTTATCTTAAAATACAGTTAAAATAAGGCTCTGTCAAAAATGTATTCGTTAAAGCTTTCCGAAAATTCCGCAACTTTTGTGAGGGCGCTGAGATCGCACGTCGCATTCACTGCTATACACATATAACACTGTAAGGGTAACACCAGCGTCTGATTGCAACACGCCCCAATATTATAGGTTTATGAGCTGGGTATCACTGCCTTTGTTTACAACTATTGACTTTGATACTTAACAATTAGGATTAAAAAATGTATGACTGGTATATATTGCTTGACTTCCTGCATTTCAAGTACTTTTGCGTATTTTTTCAACTTTTATCCTAAAATATAGCCATAATAAGGCTCCGCCAGAAATATTTGGGTACGAGTTTTCTGCATATTCCGCAACACTTCTTGGTGCCCTGAGATGGCACGTGGCATTCACCGCTACACAAAGTGACGTCAGGTAACACTGAGAGGGTAACACCGGCGTCTCATTGTAGCACAAGTTGGGCGTCGTTCGAAAGTGGAGAAGCGACTTCCTGGCTTCAGTTTAATATTGGCTTAATATACACGAGTAAACTCCTCTGTAAACACATAATAGCAATATGCTATGTGGGCCGTAAATTAGGTAGGGGTCTAAAAGGCTTTGTGTTGAAATACCGCCGTGATCCGACAATTCGTTTGAGAATTATTAGGGAAAAATGGTGGAACACGGCCAGTGGAAACTATAGTAGGTTAAAATTTATTTAAAGCTGCTCCATTACACTCTGTTATCGCCGGGTATTTTCTCCCATAGGAAAACAACAGGAACTTCAAAGTCATATATCTCAAAGAATAGAACCGACCGCCACAAACCGATTTCAGATTCGTAATATACATCAAAAAATGAGTCGATTGAAAGAAAAAAGTATTTTTTTAACGTGCATAAAGCGAAATGATATCTTTTTGCAAGCAGCAAACATGGGGTGCACAGTGAATAATTGTGAAGTGAATTTCATTATTTTTGAAATTTTACTAGGAAAATAAAAGCTCGTGGTCATTAAAAGGTGACTTTTTTCGCATTCGAAGTCGGCTTTTCAGTAACTATGGTATGAATTTACCTTCGAGAAACCTATCCAGCTGGTGTCACTGAGGAATAAAATTTGAAAATAACCTACCTCGGTAAATACAGTATAGTCTATTTCTTTTGTTTCTAATAAGAATTGCGCAAAAACTTGGCGCATTTTCGAATCTCCAATGAAGACAATTTGCACTGTACCATTTTTCATTTCCACTGCACTTTGGAGGCATTTCTTAATCTCTTCTTTGCTGAACTCTACTTTCATTTTGCATGGCACATATGGCAGTTGTCCTCCAAGTTGTTCGAGGCGGTTACCTTTTGACTTTAATTTATACGAAAAGTTATTTTGCTGAAGCAACATGCAAAGTTTAACTGCGGATACTTCTTCCAGAGTCCCAATCCTGCCAAAACCAGCTTTGGTCATAGGTCGTTCCCGAAGCAGCTTTTCGCACATGGACAGTGTGAAATTTTTGTCAATTCGTTTTTGGAGCTCCTGTAGTTCGGGGTGAAGGTCATTTTTCTCCACTAAACTCGGCAAAAACGAGCCAAGCTCCATGTACGGTTCTCTTCGCCATAACGATTCATTATCATGTTCACATCTTATCATTTCTATGTTATCTTGCACTCGTCGAGATTGAGCAGCGTCTCCGCGGTAGCTCTCCGTTACCGAAAACATTTCTTTACATTTGAATTGATGCGATCCAAGAAAAGGAAGTTTCATGTCATTATGGGGAGCTCTTATACTGTGAGTTAGTTTACTTTTATTATGACCAAAGAATTTCCTATCAGCAGGAACGTTAAAATTATGAACTTTGGAGTCAGTGCTCGACATCCAATCCATGTCTTCGCAATTCTTAACATAAACAGTCACTGCGCTGGCTACTATTAAGAACGCAAAGAAAATGTACTTGAGTTCGTAGTGCAGATGCAGCATGGTGACTGCCCACAGAGTCGAAGGCAAATGTGCTATAAGGAAACTTCGTTTGAATTGCAAGAATACTAAAGCACAATATTTACTTCCTCCTCCGATACGTCAAACTAGTTTTGTATAATTCGGCCGATAATAAATGTTTATCTCTTTAACCACGAACACCGTACCTGTCGGATAAAGAAGTAACTACATAAAATTTTACTGAGATAGCTTCACAATGTACTAAAGTTAAGGACAATTGCTCGTAAAGTTTGATTGACAAGTTAGTGTTTTGCCCGAAGTTCCTATACTTGACAGCGTCCGAATACGTTGCTATGTCACCTTAATTAAACAACAGAAAAGCGACCAATAATTATTTTCTGAGATCCGACTAACTGCAGATTTGAAGAGACATCCGAAAGTTGACTAGGTGCACTTACGGAAGTAAACTAACATGAAGGCTAACTCTTTAAACGAATGTTTTAGCGTACGCGGTATTGTGTTTATAGTGAGTAATATGAAGAAAATTTTCATGGTTTTCGGTATGAACCTAAGACAGGAGTCTAAAGCTGGATTCACACCAGGGTCTTTTGTTCTCCGGGTACAGTACAAGTTGTTCAAACATTTTGTCATTTTTTTGTAAGCAACAAAAAAACTACACAGCTTTCAAATTTCTATCAGAGTGCAACTTTGGAGGGATAATCGAAACACAGTATACTGACATTTTATGCAATATTTTGGTAGACGCACAGTTGGTTTTGCAGGGATTCGGCACAACGTTCAAACACTTAGCACTGCGTACGAAAAACGAAAGACTGTAGTGTGAAAGTGCCCTAACGTGTAAACATGTCTCCATGGAGTGAAAAGAAACAGATCAGTTGCAGTTGCGAACTTGCGATTTCACTCTTCACCATATCCAAATTCCAGGTTTATACACAGGAATCCCCACCATAAGTTAGCTTTTCGACTGCGCACCTAAGCCGTGCTTATCATGAGGGGTCAAACGTGACATTTTTTTAGCGTTCAGAACCACCACAGAAAACTCTTTCACGGCGATACAAAAGAAAGGAGAATCTTTTTTGTTTTAACATTGTAAAGTTGATTTCACACTGTTTTTTTCGTACGCAGTACAAAATAATAAACAATCTTTCTGCGTCCTAGTATCCATGGTCGTGTGTTTACCAGAAAAATACTTAAATGTTAGCCGTCCAGTGAGCTGACCGAGCTAGTATCAATAGTAATATTTCAGCTGATACCATTTTGTGTCGTCTACATGCACTGACTCTAACGCTCTCTGAAGTTAAAAAAAGGCTCCTAACACAGATTGAAGTCATATAGTTAATCGTTAACTGATGAAATAATCCTGCGAATTTACTTTAGTTTTTTGCCACTCACGCAATTGGATATACAGTTTACTGATATCATACTACTTACTGAAACCATAAAAAATATTTATCAGTATTATTACCAACATTATAGCTTTGCTTGAAGCTCCGTCTGTACGTAAGTCCGTCCGTTCGTCCATGTGTCGGCAAGTTACGCTTTTCAGTATTAGATAGGGAGAAATTCAATTACCATAGCTCTGATTTTGGCTGCAAAGAAGATCAATCATAGCTGTCTTGTTCTGCTTCTTGAAGAATTTTTCCGTCCGTTTCAAAGCAAATGTATGCAAATCATCTCACCCGTATCATATCAACCGATCTACCGCTCTTCATTCTTTTTTTTTTTCAAGACGAATTATGATCGCTTTTGTGTTGGCGGATGACAAATGCGTAGCCAGGATACGCTTTGGGAGCCCACAGCGTGTCGTGTTGGACACATTGATTGTAAAATACTATAGTGCCCGCGCTGTCAATAATGACAGCAAAAAATTTGCGAAGACCAAAATTGAATGCTTCGACAGAATAGCACTTGCCATACATAAAATGAAATACATACACTTCGAGATTAAGGGTGCTTGCGATACGGTGACTCTACAGTTCTTCGAGAAGATGACTTGCGCGGTTACATTTTCAATATCTGCCGGTAATGACTATTTTTTCTGCAAAATGAAAGGACCTCTGTACTTCTGTGAGTTTTTTTTTATTTTTTTTATTTCTATCCCAACCTAAACTACGCGAAGTGTATTGGTAGGGAGTGAGTGACTGTATGAGCAGGAAGCGTGTTTTACTGTTATTCAATAAGTTCTTTCTATGCAAGGAGAGAAGGGTTTCGTTATCTGTTCGAAAGTAAATCACAAAATAATTTGCGTTCGTACAGTACTCGTTAAGGAGCAGGTATCGATACAACTCATAATCTTAATTTTCAGCTATGTGAGAAGGAGCTAACTGCAGCTTGGTTTCTGGAGTTTTCTCTTGATTTAACTGCACCCCGACTGTGAAGGGAATATAAATGTGAACTATTGAGCATATTAGTCGTATCTTGCTGGAACCTTTGCTCTTGAGAAACACAACATTTTTACAACATCCCTACTGCGGGTCTCCCAAAACCCCACCTGCACAGATGTCACCCCAATAAATTCCACTTGTACAATTGTCACCCTAGTCTTTAGTCTTTCCCACCTGTGTAATTGTCACCCCAATATCTCTCACCTGTACAATTGTCACCCAAACGCTTCTGGGATGGTCCCCTACTACAAAGGAAAGGACAAAAGCGATTTATAGAGCTATTAGTCGTACGTATCTATATAGAACCAATCCCTTCTCATAGCTGCATATTTCTAGCACGTTTCTACGTGGAAAGTAGCCTAGTCTGGCATGTTCCTGCTTAGTTGCTTGCAGCTGCATGAAAGCATTAGATGTAGTACTCTGAACTCAGTCCTTTGGGACCTACGGAACCGAAGAAGCTGCAACAAAATTTAAGTTGATGGAAGTATACTCGTCAAAGAGGAGCATGTTACTGATAAGATCATGAACAATGAGAAATTCGCTCAGGCACAGTTACTCAGCATGGGAGATCCGTAGCTTAGATTCGGACAGTTTGAAATAGACAACAGGAGGACAGGTGGAGTAAAATTAGAGCATAGTGCTCAGGAAGGCATGGTGTAGTCTGTGTACTTGTGAATTGTTTCATTCACAGTGAGGTTAGGTGCTATGTTTGGCACCCACTTGCAAGTTAAAGCAAGAAGCCTTGCAACGACCTTCTTTAACGGTATAATAACGAATTCCAAAATGTCAACAAATTTCATACTTCACAATCCTCTTTACGTGGATTCGGAACAACAGTGATTAGTGTCTACTGTCAAAAATTGATTACATATCAAATTCATGATCTGAAGCGCCTCCACTTTTTTAGTAGCCGAGCCGGCATGCATCAGATCTAGACAGAATAAAGTGGGTCTTGCATAGGCTGCCGCGTACTTGTCAAAATATTCATTAATTTTACGTTTTCGATGTTGTTCTTGAAAATGGGGGTCTTGTTTTGAGCCTGGTTTACGAAAAAGTTTTGTTAAGGGCAGGTAGAAAGTGCTATTGTGAGAATATATTCTGAAATACTGAGGGATCCCAGACCACCGCGCAGCTTTTGACACCTTCTTATTCATGTATTCAAAAATTGCCTCTGAAGTGTAATTAGCGCTTCTCAGTGTCTCATAGAGGTAGAGATAGAAAGGGATTAAAGGTACTCTACTTATAAGTGGAAGAAGCTTTGCTGAAGATTCATCGTGGTGGTATAGCTCATCACAGTCTTTTGCTGCGGCAAAATTTAAAGGTAGAGGAGAATCCCAAAACCATATTTTTCCTTTAGCGTCTGCTCCAAACGGCAGAACTTTAGTCAGGGAGCATGTATCTTTACAGTCAGTTGAACTTTTGTTGTGATCAACTGGCACCGAATCTACTGACTTTTTATGTAACTTTTTCAACTTTTGTAGAATATTAGGGTATTTTCTAAATAATGAGTTCCATAGCTGAAAAGGATTCGTTGTTTTATGTCCTTCGTGTTTGTTTGCCATCTTTTTCCTCAAACCCAAAAACAACAAATCTGCAAAATGCAGAGCTGCGTCGCTGTGGAGTTGGTCGAGCCTCAGAGCTGAGGACGAAACAGTATTGAACGCGTGAGGCAGAACAGGGTTTTGGGCTAGCCAAAGAACGCGCGTTTTATCACTCAGTTTGAGTAATATGCTTAGAACTCTCAGATGAGTTTCGAAGACGTTGCCCAGACTTGTTATCGTTGACGCAGTATCGTCGGGAAACATATGGCTCAGCAACACCAGCCATGAGGAATATCCTGTAACATGAAAACTTTGTCACATTAAGAGCTCTTGCAATACCTGCCGCAAACATGACTAGCATATATTGATGTTCATGATATCAGTCGACAGAAATTTTGATTTATGAAGATTGGTATTTAGCATAGTGGGGAGATTTTTATTCATGTAAATAGGGTTGATATGCGCAGTAACGAACTAGTCTTAGTGATGTTATGCACAACTATACGTAGCTGATGTTGAAGTTGGCACTTGCTAGAGAACTCTCACTTACAAAGCTGAAAATAGTACCGCACATAGTTTATGTTCATTCTCCGATCATTTATGTTGTATGCATTTCAGAGTCGCGTTGGTGTTGTAATGCAGACGATTATGCCTGGGTCAGCACAAAATATTGAATTTGTTGTGAATCAATTTTTATTGTTTACGAAGTAGTCATGCTGCTGTGTGTAAATATATTAATATCAATCAATTTTATACGCGAATTAAAATTTGATGTAGGGCACTGACAACCTGCTCTATTGATACAGGCGATACTATAGAGTATACAGGGAGAAGTAATAAGTGTTGTTCCACTTGAAAATGTTTAATTAATGTTTTTACTCACTGCGTCTTACCTGAAAAAAGTAGAATAAATTTACTGTATTCGCCTGTACTTCCAATTCATACACATGAAACTAATCGATATTCAGTGAATAATAGAATATCACAACATCATTATTTTCATAGATGAAAAAATCGTACACCATAAAAACATGCTATCACTATTTAATATTTCGTAGCAAAGCATTTAATTAACGATTCGCGTACTCTAGTGGGTATTTTTCTCCATTCTTCTTAGCATATTATATGCAGATTTGTGGTGTTGCTTGGACCTCTTTTCGAGATTTTAATTTTTGAATGTCGTCAAGCATTCCCAATTATATTGACTTCAGGGGGCCGACTCTCCTATTGTAAGCTGTCGATGTTGTTTTCAACAAGCCACTTCTTCGCACTCCTAGCAGTATGCTGAGATCATCTTTTGCTGGATATTTCAATCAGGAGGAAACCAAGGCTCTCTGCAGAAGGTGCTAAAGTTTCCCTTAGAGTTTGTTGATAGCAGAGCGTGGTGCTATAGCCGTCGCCGATTATCCGATGACGATAGGGTGAAGACCATCGCCTTCAAAAAACTACGATTTTACAATGGAACATCGCAAAAATCCATCAGCGATGACGATGGTCCAATGAAATGGTATCATACAATCGGCAATGGCCATTTTCTCAATTGGCGATGGTGTTATGAGGAAGTACTGGTTCGATAAAATGGCTGAACAACCCATCGGCGATGGCATACGTGAGCATCGTCATCGATTGTACTTCCGATGCCGATGAAATAATGAAATAAGGCTAAACCAACAGAAAAACAGCCATACGAGTTTGAAACATTTATTTTTTAATAATATCAAAACAAAGAGTGGGTAACACAGGTTATTTTGTGAATTTTTCGAAGATTTCAGTAATGACATTTAGTATTTTTGTTGACATATTTAGTTAAAAAAGGCATTTTGTGGCGTTTTTCATGAATCACGTTTTCCCCGCAAATGATTAGTTTTCGAAATATTTACTTTAAAGTCCCACTTGTTTCTATGTCACACTCGCCATTACAGCCATGCTGACGTCTACTTTTATTGATCAACAAAGGTGTCATGGTCCTACGCGTGTTCAAACACGTCCTATTAAGTATTTTACTAATAGCGCAATCACGAGCATATTTTAATGCAATGCGAACGTAAATCAACGCATTCTGAGAAGTTTTTCACCAAAAACATTTTCGTCAGGACCTTTGAAGTTCTTTTTATGTACTACTTTTTTGGAACACCACCAGCTGGCCCACATTACTGGACTGCGTATTATGCAGTATTGTACTGCCGGCAGTGGTGGAGTTTGTTTCTTGCGTTGTATGTAAATTTTATCAGTAGTGGTGGTTTTATACGTAAAAGTTTGCTCTTGTTGACATATTTGGGTAGAATAAGGCATTTTAAGATTTCGCAAGAATGACGTTTACATCGTAAATGCTTCCTTTTAGAGGTATTTGACTTTATAGTTGTCGTTGTTTCTTGTGAAAGAATTTAAGATGCGTCACTATGGCCGTGGCTCGACATCAAGAACGAAGCCTCGTAATTGTTTTTCAGCTATAATGGGGCTAGGAAAGCAAGGACTGGTTCTACTAACATCCTACGAGAAATATTTAAAAAACAGTGTGAAGCGATATCGTGCTAATCGTAAGGGCGAATCTTGCTTTTTCTTATACATAAACAATAAGAACTTTAAAGTCAAATATCTCGAAAACTAGGCATTTGCGGCAAAAACGTTATGCATGAAAAACGTCTTAGAATACCTTATTTTACCTAAATATGTCAACAAAAATACTAAATGTCATTACTGTCCTCTTCGTAAAATTGTCTATTTATTTTATAACTTTCCCAGATTTTACTTGTCAATTACTACTAAGGCTTTGAAAGGTCATTACATTTGGAGCATGATATATACTAAGCAAATTAATAATAATTAAACTTTGTAAAGCAGGCTGTAATTAACCCTAATAACTTGGGTCTTGCATTTCGCACTTTTTATCAGGTAGCAATAGTGTTACTGGTTTAAAAATCGAACACAGGCCGAAGTTATAAGAGACGCTGCTTTTATTCGATGTCCGTGGTTTGAGATCTTTGTATTTTTGAAAATAAATTAGTGCGATGGTCCATTGCCGATTGTGACGCTTGACGATGGCCATCGCCGATGGTTATTTCATCGTAGGTCATCGTCGATGAAAATTGGCAATTTTTCGTTCCGATGCCCTCGTAACATCGTACCAATGCCGAGCTCTAGTTGATAGTATTCTCTATTCATTTAACCTCTTATAATTGACAGTTTACCAATACTTCTTGCAAACAAGTAACCCAAACCATCTCCAATAAATTGTAGATTTGTTAGTGTGTTCCTTGGTACCTACCCTTCAGCCATTACCCTCCGTACGTGATTAAGAGAATTGCTTCCAAAAAACTGAATCTTTGCTTCATCCGTCCATAAGGCTCTTACCACAATATGAATTTGTCTTTTCTTTGCTCTAATTTGTCAATTATTTTTAACTTTGCATCTCTGTGCCGTTCCAAAATAGTGGTGCTTTTCTTGGCCTGCGAGATGTTAGGCAGACTCCATTTCGGTCACTACTTATTGTTCGCTTAGTTACGTGAACTCCAAATATATGCAGATCATTTACAAGATCTTCTCGAGTAGTCATTGAATTTTACTTATCCGTCTCAATTTTCTCCTTAGCTTTGGAGAGATCATCGTAAAAGCCCCTGGTCTGCATCAGTTTTCAACAGTTTCACGTCTTTTAAATCTTGTTATGAATAAACTTATTGTAGTAAATTGGATCTTTAGATCAGTGGATATCATTCTGTCACTTTTTCTATCTGTCCACAGCTTAAAGCAAGGGCCCAGAGTTATTAAGCTAGATACAAGCTTGCAGAGTCCCGTCCATGTTGTATCTCACAGTTGCAATTGATCAGTTCATATACAAAGCTTAAGCACCTTATAATTCACAACAGAAATGCTCGTAACTTTAAAAAAAACATGGAGCAGCAGCAGCAACAGCTTAAAATTTTCTTTATATATCGGCTGTTGGTAAAAGAAAGTGTGATAGCTGTGCGTAGTTTAAACTATATGAGCAGTATCAATGCAAATTTCAACGTTCAAAGACCTTAAACGTGTTAAAAAAACATAATGTCAGCCTGCCAGTGTCTCTGTGTGAAATAAAATAGTCATTCTTCTTCAGACGAGACGTTATTAAAGAAACTTCGTTTTTACCAATAACTACTTATTGCTCTAAAAAATTTCTGGGCCCAGATTTACTAATATTACAACATTGTAGAATTTACCATCTTGCATATAACTTTCAACACTTAGACAATACTGTAAACTTGCTCTTTATTAGAGTAGCTCTTGTGATAGCAACGGGCTCTTAAGGTACGATATTATATATCTGGCGCTTCAAGGCCAGCCAATGACAGAGCGCATAACATGCTTTTTGGTTCCAGTGCACCAAATAGAATCTATTAAATATCCTTTGCACCAATCGCGACGCGCCGAAATGGTACTGTCTGACTAACATCTCCCTCCCAAGTTTTCCTATACGTCTGTGTGCCTTATCCGTTTCATGAGCGGGTATCTACAATGTAATACCTAAAATATATTTTATTAGGTTTCTCAAAATATTTTCTATTTAAAATGCCTGTTGCTAGAGACAGCAAATTATTACACCCACTTTATTTTTACAGTCAGTACCATTAAACGGGCCAACAAGTAGTGGTGATTAAATTTAAAAAATAATACTTAAAGTTGATTTGCAGTTTTGTTATTAAAGATATCTTAAGTAAGTAAAAAAATTAGAGGAATGAGCAGTCATTGGTAAGAAATGGATTTTCTTTAGGGGAGGGTACCCCAAAAAACCTTGAAATTCTGAAAATAGTTTTTTCACTCAACAGTAGCTATACATTACACGGACACGCAGGCGAAGTTTTAGGCAGCCTGTGCAACCCTAAGTGGGTGGAATAGGGAGCTAAGGGTGGGGGGTGTTGCAGTTTTTAAAAAGTTTGTTTTTTGAGTTCAACATGTTTTTTATGTTCCCCGTTTTCTTTTAATAACTCGTTTTCTGTGAGAAAAATGGGAAAAAGTGCAGGGGTCTAACCCACATTTTTCCGATTTCACATATTTCTACCGAGTTTCATTCAAGTCGACAGAAAATATACACATATATTTTTTTCCCGCCAAAAGAATTCAAAACAGCTTTTTATTTCTGTACCGATTTGAATGAAACTTAGTAGAGACATGTCAAATCGAAAAAAATGTGGGTTAGACTTCCGCACTTACCCCATAGAAAATAAATTAATGAAAGTAGACGGGAAAACCGTTTTGTTTGAATAATTCGCTTCAAAGGGGAAAATTTGAAATTGTACACGAGCCTAACCCACATTTTTTCGATTTATTCGATACCAAGATTCATTCAAATCGCTACAAAAAAAAATTTCTTAATTTTTGGGCGGAAAGCAAATAAACACAGAAAGAAAAAAAAGGGAAAAAATATTTATTTATTTTTCATGTACTTTTTGTCATTTTCCCCATACAAAATGAGTTATTAAAAAAAATGGAGCCCGGAGCTTTCTCGATAAGTTCATTTTTTCGAATTCAAAACCTATCTCCTCCTACAGTTTTTGCGATACAGGGATTATTTTGATATCAAAAGAAGCAAAATTTAATTCTCTACAACTAAGCGTCTTTTTTGGATTTGCGAAGTAGGAGAGGAGTGACAGCACAGTTTTTGGGAAAAATATGTTTAGTTTTTAATTTTCTGAAAAGACTTTCTAAATGCAAAAAAGCCGACGCTTAATTGAAGAGAATCAAATTTTGCTTCTTTTGTGACCAAAATCATCTCTGAAACTCAAAAACTGTAAGACGAGATAAGTTTTCCCCAGCCTCCTATTCCCCATTTTCTTTGAATAACTCGTTTTCTATGGGGAAAATCAAAAAAGTACATAAGTCTAAAACAAACTTTTTTATAATTTTACATAAGTATGTACCAAGTTTCATTCAAATCGTGATAAAAATAAAAAAGGTTTTGAGGATACTCTCTCCTTAAAGACATCTCATCTCAAAATGCATTTATTTTCAACACATCATTAAATTTCTACCTTTCATTCACAGATGCTGATTTTGTGCCCAAAATGCATACATATGAATTTTATATACTATTTTATTTGTTACAGATATGATTAATATCCTTATTATTAGTGTACGAGCACCTATTCCTCTCTCCCCCACTGCAGAATATTTATTGCCTTAACGATATAAACATAAAATACTACTAACTACAGGCTATGTAATACCGATGATAAGGAGATCTGGAGCTGCTTCGATACCGGTCGACCACTTGATCATCTGTGCATATATTGGATCAGCGATGATGTCTTTCAAAACTCTTTGCTGAAATTTTGCAAACCTGAAAAAAAACATCCAGGGAAAATTGGGTAGCTTTAGCTGAACCTGGTAGATAGCGCACTCTCACAACGGCTGATTGCTCACAACGAGTGAAAAATTATGAAAACAACTGGTGCGTCTTAAGATTTGAGTCCGGCTCGCTTGTTGGCCATTTGCCGTTCGTACTTCACCGTATCAATATGCGTTGCTGCTCTGATGAAGCAACAGAATAGTGTATATTTTGTGGTTAGTCCACCGAAACATGTCTATGATATTACCTACAATTTGACTCTAAAAAATTTAAGCGGCTATACCAAACGATTTAGTGTACACACAGTTGTTTCGCCAGGGCATTACGTAATATTTAGATAAATAAAAATACTGATGAAGCTGATATACAACGGCTGTTTTTTTACAACGACAGTCTCCTATAACGTTCAAAACTTAGATTATTAAAACCTAGCTATAATGGCTAATTTACTTCTACAGCGGCTATAAGATAGGAGATGTTAATTATATGTATTACTTACTTAGCGACAATGGAGATATGTACTGATTATATTTTAAGGCATTACTACTGGTTCTGATAATCAACTTTTCAGTTACTCAATAATTTACATTAGTAATCTCACTTCTATACGTTTTCTTTGTTTGCTACATATTCTAATGGGGACTATGCTATTCGGAGCGTAACGCACGGGTTAGCATTGTTGGTTATTTTGCGTGATAAGTAGGCAAATAAGATCCGGCAACATATTCCATTCACCAGGGTCGATATTCAGAGGACTTCACTCATGTACTGAATGTGTACTGATGATGAGAAATAGATTATGTTCAGGAATATGTATTTCACGAATAGAAACACATATCAAGTTACCAAAATATCTATTTTTTACTTCTGTTGTATGTACCTATGATATTGCAGCCACACTAAGCTGTAATGAGAAAGAAACATTCTTAAACATACATTATTGAAATCTTCGATATTTGTCATCAGTTTTTGCAGCTAACCTTAAATGTGTCCTATGCAGTAGAATTGTGTACAATATTCCGTTGTTGTAGCAATAAGGTGTTATGTTCTAAGATTGCGTGAATTGTAATTTCACCTATAACAATGAATATTAGCATCATCTTAATGATCTCCATTTAATCATTTGCTCTGGAACAATGGTTCCCAACCCTATGTCTGGCACCCCTAAAAAACTTTTGATGTTTGCTCACACCCTACAAAATTAATAACTTAACATGATGATAAAGAAATTAAATTATTTCAATTTGCGTCACAAATTCAAGTCAATTTTTTAATGGTGTGGAAATAAGCTAAGGATTCGCACCCCTTGAAAGCTCGTCTCGCACCCCTAGAGGGTGCGAGAATCCCCGGTTGGGAACCCCTGCTCCAGAACGAATGATATGGAGATCTCCTATTCCTGTCTAGGAGTTTCAATGTCCTGCCTTTGCCCTCTATGTGTTACTATATACTGTACATAATATTGTACTAGTATCGTACCAGTATTAAGAACAAGAATGCCTCCACATGTTCGAGAAAAAATAAATGAATGGTTACTATTACCTCCGCCAAGGAGGTTATGGTTTTCGTTGGGTTTGTCTATCTTTGTGTCTGTCACCAAGAAAACGCTAAAAGTTATGAATGGACCTTCACGAAATTTTCAGGGATTGTTAGGTATCTTAACAGTAACAGATGATTAACTTTTGGAGGAAATCCGTCTATTCGTTTGTTTGTCTGCCTATTTTTTCCTAACTGCCATAACTCAAAAAGTTATTTATGGATTTTCATGAAATTTACAAGAGGTGCTATGTTTGTTACGAACAGTAAATGACCAAATTTTTGCGATGATCTGTTAGTTCGTTCGTTTTTCTTTTTTTTTTTGCTGTTTGTTTGTTTGTTTGTTTGTTTGTTCCGGTGTTTAATTTTGTGCTTGTTATCACAATAAATTGACAGCAGTTTTTAATAACGTTAGAAGACGTACATAGATGATAAATTTTCGAGCAAATCGGTTGGTCCGTTTCTGTGTTTGACGTATGTTCGTCATAATGTTTGTCAGCAGCATAAATGAAAAAGTTATGATCGGATCGTCAAGAAAATTGCAGAAGCTGTTAATACCATCAAAAGGCACAAATTATTATATAATATAGGTTTTTGTGTTGATAGAAAGAAAATAATAGTTTGAGAGTCAATTTGTATTTTTCGTTACCGTTGCCCTGCTTGGCGGGAGATATGCGCTGTCAGAGTGCTCCAGTTATTGCATGTTTTTTGAATAATATTACGACTTTTCGACATTTTGAAAAACCTTTGACCACACTGAAAGAGAAAATCTTTAACTCTGTGAAAACTGATAAAAAAAATACCCGGTAGCCAGCATTCCCAGGTCTTCAGTCAAACTATTGTCTTTATGAAAATCTACTGACAGTTTATGCAGTTAAATAAATATTCTTATGTATAACATTCATTGTAAAAGAAATGCTTTTAAGCAATACAACTTGGAATAGCCAATAGTCTCGACACCCTCAAAATAAGAAAATGTGACATTTTCTGGTGAGCACGGCCTTCGAGACCTTTCCTTTCATTTAACGGTCCCTAGAAGTTCATCAAATATACACTAGCGGACGTAGCTACTGTAGAAGGGCCGCCTGTGTATGGCAGCAGTACTTACTTGAAAATCACATTGAATTTGGGCTCCTGAGCTGGGATCGCAACCACGTGTCGAGGCCATTTGAAGTCGAACCATTCGAACAGAAATGCAGGCAGCGATTGGCGTCTTCCCTGTAAGAAATCCCTCCCATGTTATTCATCTTATTCCGCGTGTCTCGAGTTTTGTTAAAGCGGGCCTACACGACAGCAATATGAACGAGTTCTCTCAGCTAATAGCTCGAATTCATCATTATGTCCGCTCACTGTAAACAACCACTGGGAAACCCATACGCACTGGTTCCTACTGCAGATACAGGCCAACTGGCCCCAGAGGAGTACGTAGAGCTGCAGCCGACCACAAATCGCTAAGAACTATGGCACCGAAACGAAGGTTCAATGACATGAGCCTCCTCAGCATCCCATTCCTGGTCAGGCAGGTGCCTCCACCCATCCCCGCATACCAAGCAATTGCCGACTCATCACTCTGGATGTCATAAGGATCACTCGACAGGCTTCTCGCTCGAACTCGGCACCTCGAGCACATAAGTCAGGCGCGCATGGCATGCTGCTGTTGTAGGTATAACTTCCTTAGTTCTATTTCTAAGTAGCGACTTATTACAATCACAACTTCCAGGTAGAGAACAGTGAAGGGAGTATACACATTCACTCTATACGCGATGGGTAAACTTCATAATACATTTTTCTAGAAGCCTGTAGTATTTTTAATAAAGAAATAATAGTAGTGGGTAGTACTTCTCCGTACTTAACCCTGTGCACACAAACTGTACTTAACATCCACAATTAACTTCTATTATAGTATTAATATGAGCTAACGTTCCTCCTAGATGACCATCACTCTGTATGTCAGGCACCTCATTCTAGTTATTATTTCTGGAAGCGTATACAATGTATACTATACATACGAGCACCAAACTACCTATGATATAGCTCCTCTGACCAAATAACTCATTTTAACTTTTGAGGCTAAAAGACTTTTTTCATATATTAGATTTAACATGAAACAGTAACTTCCCTGTTCCTCACAAGGGAATGTTTCTAGGCCTCTTAATTTACTATCTTAACTCCAAACGCGAAAGTTATCTGTGCGTAGCGACTTTTTTGAGTAAACTTGCAGCGTATATGAACATACGAAGCAGCTTTTCGCACATAGCAAGGGTGAAATTTTCGTCAATTTGTTTGTCAAGTTCAAGCAGATCGGGGTGAAATTTATTTTTTTTTTTTTTTAATTAAACTAGATAAAAGTGAACCAAGCTCCATGTACGGTTCTCTTCGACATAGCGGATCATTGTTAAGTACCCATTTTAACTCTTCAAAGTAAATTAATGATATGTAAAATGATTAGTCGTGAATAAATTCCGAGGCCATGGCTTAGATCTTAACGCTTCGTGATTTTTATCTTATTAAAACAATCAACACAAAAGGCTTGTGAATGAGATAGTTCTGTAATTCAAGAAACGAATTTATAGATATCATTTCTTATGTCAGAACATTTTTTGCCCCAGCTGTACGCTTAGCTCACCCTAACCGTTTTGAAATGTTTGACAAAGTAGGTAGAGTAACATCTTGGGTTTGTAAGTTAATTGTGAACGCCAATTTTTGATGACGGCTATATCACGCTCGAAATTTAGCAGAGTAGTAGAGTTTAAACCTAATTCAAAAGTTGTCACATTTTCAGAGGTTGTGTGGAATAATTACAGGGGATCAAGATTCTCTAGTTAATTATAGCCTTATGCTGATGAATTTCATTTAAATGGCATTTTTTTTAACTTACTTCGTTATAAATCGTGTAGTTCATTTCCTTTGTTTTCAAGAGAAAACTTGCAAACAGCTGCCGAATCTTCGAATCTCCGAAAAAGGCAATCTGCACGGTAGCATTTTTCGTTGCTACCGCTGCCCGGAAACAGTTTTTGATTTCGCCTTCGCTGAACATCACTTTCATTTTGCAAGGCACATACGGTAGCTGTCCTCCAAGTTCTTCAAGTCGATTGCCTGTAGACTTTAATTTATATGAGAATTTATTTTGCTTAAATAACATGCAAAGCTTAACTGCAAATACTTCTTCGAGGCTTCCAATTTGTTTCAAACCATAGTAAGTCTTAGTCCGTTCCCGAAGCAGCTTTTCGCACATGGCCAGGGTGAAATTTTTGTCAATTTGTTTTTCGAGTTCAAGCAGATCGGGGTGAAGTTCATTTTTTTCAATTAAACTAGGTAAAAGTGTACCAAGCTCCATGTACGGTTCTCTTCGCCATAGCGAATCATTTTCAAGTTCACTTCTTATTGTCTCTATGATATTTTGCACACGTCGTGCCTGAACATCGTCGCCTCTGCTATAGCTTTCTGTTACCGAAAACATTTCTTTACATTTTCCTTTCTTAGTGTCGAGGGGTGAAAAAGTAAAAGATTTGGTGAGAGCTTCTATATCCCGAGTACGTATGTTTCTATAATCAACTGTAATTTTTTTACTTGTAAGAAGTTTTGATTCTATGGGTTGATATTTCAATGAAGACATCTCGTCTATGTCCCCACAAATCCTTACATACACCAGCACTCCCATGAATAGTATGATAAATGCAAAGAAAATAGGTCTTGTATCACCACACAGATGGAACATGGCGACTGGCTCAGATAGGCGAAAGCAATGAAAGTATGAGGAAGCTAAGTCCAAAACTTCTGGATACCGAAGTTCACTGGTGAAATTATCGGCAAAATTTACCTCCTCCACAAATTTATCTCACTGAAGGCATGGTATCTTGAGATGCCACTAGTATGTTTAGGAATCTCTTATAGCACTGGAGTTTGAGTGCATAAACTAAGGAGTTGCTTCTTTTTCAAGATAATTTTACATCATTGTCTACACGGAGTATAAAGGTTTTGCTGCATTTTGTTTAGTTAGTTGGAATTAAAATGCAGGAAATTTGCTCCGATTAACGTAAGCAGTTGGTCGCTACGTTAATTGAATTTACTTTATTCGAACCTAGCGATACGTGCTAACTAGGGTGGATGGGTGTCAGTTCATGGTATTTCGCTTAAAGAAATAATAATTCTGTAATTATTAGTGCTAATCTTCATGGATTTAACCGATATGGCATACTTGCCTAAGTTACGTTGTACCATGAGATATTTAATAGGCATAAACAACCGCTTCTATGGGCCACAATTGTGCAATCATTTAGTAACTTCACTGTCGATACATCTGGAATTTTTCTACATTTTGGAAGTCTCACGAATTCTTGTTTCTCATACTCACGGTAGAAGCAGCCTTACGTGTTGAAATGATGTACTAAAGGCGCCGGGAACGAGCCCCGAGCCGGGTAAGCATTCTTTGTGGCGCCTGGTGCGCTGAGTCAACAAACTTCCTTGGTGTGCACAGCTACCGTGAGGCCACTTACCTTACCCAGAAATGAAGAGGTAGGGAGGGAGTGTGCGGGCCGTTGAACTTTCCGTCAATGGTGCCATAGTTCTTAACGACCCGTGATCGAGTGCAGCCGTATTTACCCCTCCGTTGCCAGTTGGCCTATATCTGCAACCCGAACCAGTGCGTGTACTTTTCCCCGTAGAGTATGCCGTCAAGTTGACTTTACCGTTCCCTTTTTCAGATTCAAAGGGATAATGTATGGATTAATTTCGGCTTCTAGATTATTTCGAAAGTCATACCTACGTATCGTGAAAATACTTTTTGTATTTATTATACTGTAATTCATTTCAATTTCCAATCTATTGAACATGTTTCTAGCTTTTTCAGGAATATATTAGACCTTTTTTTCAGAAAAATGAGTGGAAACTGCAATTCATTTGCAAATATTTAGGTTTTCAATTAACTTCTTCCATAAAATATGGCACATTTGATAGTGTAATTTCTCTAAGGTCATGAGCATATTTACTGACATGGTGCACTAAAACACACACATTGTTCTTAAAATCATGTGCAGGAGGTTGGAATAAAAGTCAAAAACATACAATAATCAATAATATGTATTTGAACCTGTTGTTTCTGATGTATCATTCGGATTCCAAAATATATAAGTACAAAAGAAACTATCAATTACATTTCAAAATTCACAAGTTTAAAATTATTGGGGGCTCTTTCTAATGATTGATTACATGACCTTTAGCCTCAAGTACTTGCTGCAGTCTTTTGTTATAATTTTCCACCAACTTGAAGCACTCCCCATCAGCAACGTCAGCAAGCCTCAGGCTCATGATATTACTTTTCTTTTTCGCAACAGTTGCATGTCCTTTCGAAATTTGATATATAATTTCACTGTATTCTCTGTCTGTAGAAGAAAATTTAGGTTGCTGCTTCTCCAAAAAGTATTGACGGCGCTCCATTCTTCTGCAATATATTCCAGGCAAAATTCAAGCAAGCGCATGCAGTGTGCCACCTCTAATAAAATAAAATAGAGTAGATAGCTGGCAGTAGACGGGCCAACAGCCCCATTTTCAGAGAGCAGCAGGGACTTACGCCCCGGCGCTCTGTGAGCTATCGCCCTTAATTCAGAATCATGCAGATTTGTCAGAGTGATAAGAAGGAGCTAAAAATAAATATACGTTAAGATCGAGATCACTGATGTAAATTATGAACAGAAGGCAGCCAAGCACGCTACCATGCGGAACGCCAAATGAGACCAGCGTCCAGAGGCTCGTCTCACCTTGCAGTTTCACTCTCTACTGCCGACTGGTGAGCCAAGCTTGGATCCAGCGTGAATAGTCTCTCTGTACACCGTGGGCTTTTAGTTTTTTTCATTAGCTGTTGGGAGACTTTAAACGAATGTTTTTTGGAAATTTAGGCAAATGAGGACCACACTTTTTTTTAATTCACTCTGATTTTTGTAACTTTGAAAAAAGTCTCATAAGTTGCGCAACTTCTTCCATCACAAAAGCCGTGAGGAGGATGGCCTAGCATGGATGCGAGCGTGAACAATGATGAACAGCGAACCCATTTTTTTCAGTATTGACAGCGGCAGACGTACACTCACAGGACATAGGACACCCACGAGACCGAAATATTCTTTGATTATTTCACCTAAGGTAAGCACGTCCACCAGTGGCAGAAATCGCCGAGTATTGTGCAACCAATAGCTGAATGGCTTTAATTCGAAAGCAACCAAAGGTGATGTAATCAATGAGTTTGTGGGATTATTAGTGGTTCTATTCTCTGCGAGGTACATATGGTATGAAAATATACTCTAAGAAGAGCGTTTTCCTAGGGAGAGGCTTATCATTGGCAATGGTAGCCAACAAATGTCAATGATCTGCACGAAATTTTCCGCTGTTATTACTAAGTGGCCGGCAAGATACTCTTCTTGCATAAAAATAACCAAATATCAAATTCAATAAGTTAGTGTGAAAAAACTGTAGCATTCTAGGTTCTAGTACAGGCTGTAATATAATTATTTGCAACAACTTCAGTAATCCTTTGTTTTTATCTCCTTTTTCCTCTAGGGAGCTGCAGAAAACAAACTGTTACAACAATTAATACTTTTATTAGCAAGTGCCGAATACCATGCAATTAATTGTAAATATAACGATTTTATTCATATACAGATTCATCATATCAGTTGTTTTTGGCTAGTTAAAAGTAACAACTATACAGTAGGTTCGCTATCAGATGCACGATATGATGAGGTATATTCCAAGAAGTTGAGTTTTTATATCTTTCGGTAATAAGCAGACTACTCGAGTGTTTAGCAATTTTGATAAGTACTAAACTAGCTACAGTAGTTTTCTCTTGCTCCAGCGACACCGTGCCTGCAGAGGAAGATGTTAAGTGAGTTACCAAGCAAATGGCCGTTTATGGCAGGATCCAAGCCGTTCAGTACAGTCACTCACTGATTTCGGAGGCATGAGTAGTCTGCGGTTGCACCCCCTACCCCCCTCCTCCCACGATAAGATGGTGGCAGTCTCAAAACTGGAAACGCAACAGTAGCCCACTTTGGCTGAAGCGGTGGGGAATTTGCAATCTATTCCCCAGTGTAACTCCTGTTAAATTCTTAGGTATGCTCAGAGAGCGCAGCAGTAGTTACTATCTACCTTCAAAAACTGATTGCAAATCAAATTTATGATCTGAAGCACCTCTACGTTCTTTGTAGCCGAGCCAGCATTCACCAGATCTAGACAAAATATAGTAGGTCTTGCATAAGCGGCGGCATATTTGTCAAAATATTGATTTATTTTACGTTTTCGCTCTTGTTCTTGAGAATCGGAGACTTTTTCTACGCCTGTTCTGTAAAAAATTCTAGTAAGAGGCAGATAGAACTTACTCTGGTGAGAATATGTTGTGGAATGCCGGGATAGGCCAGACCACAAACCAAGTTTTAATGCTTTATTTTTCATGTATCGAAATATCGTTTCCGTAGTGTAATTAACACTTCTCAGTATCTCATAAAAGTACTGGTAGAAAGGGATTAAAGGTACTCTACTTATTAGAGGAAGAAGCTTTGCTGAAGTTTCATCTTGATGGTACAACTCATCACACTCTTTTGCTGAAGCAAAATTCAGGGGTAGAGCAGAATCCCAAAACCAAATATTTTTCATTTCACTGTCTTCAAACAGGAAAGTTTCTTTGATGAAGCATTCATCTCCACAATCACTTGTAATTTCCTTTTTGTTGATTACTTTCGAATCTAGGGAGGCCTTATGAAACATTTTCAATTTTTGTAGTATATTGGGGTAACTTGCAAATAATGACTGCCATAGCTGGGAAGAATTGCTTATTTTGTACATTTCTGTTTCATTTCTCATTTTCTTCCAAAGTCCCAAAAACAACAAATCTGCAAAATGCAGGCCTGCGTCACTGTGGATTTGGTCGAACCAGAATTCTGTAGACGAAACAGTATTGAACGCGTGAGGCAAAACTGGGTTTTGGGCTAGCCAAAGAACGCGCGTTTTATCACTCAGTTTGAGTAAGATGCGTAGAACTCTCAGGTGAGTTTCAAAAACGTTGTCCAGACTTGTTAACGTTGACAGAGTAAGGTCGGGAAACTTCTGTTTCAGTAACACTGACCATGAGGCATATCCTGCAACAATAAAATGCAAAGTCACGTGAAAAGCACCACAATGAAACAAAATACAGTAATATTCATATCCCGAAAACAATAGGAATAAATAAAATGTATATATATATATATATATATAAATTCCATCTATTAGAGTGAACTGAGTAAGCGGATTCGGGGGTGCGTTCGATTGTGCAGCTAAACTAAACCCTGACTTCGACTTGTTAATTCACGTTTCAGTCAGTTATTGGTGAAACTGCCATGAACTTAGTCTTACTCCATAAAGTGGATAATTTTTCTTGGCTCAACATAATTGGGCTGCTTCTACATAGCACCTGCAACACTATTCAAACGGACAAAACCATTTTTCCTGTTTGCATTTACAGTCAAATCAAATCAAGTGGGCGTGGCTTAGATCGACTTCGATGACTCAACAGGCTCTAATAGGCTTGACTTACCCAGACCTCAGACAGAAGCGTTGGCTTCGACTCGTTCAATAGAGTTTCAGGCCTAAGCCGTCATCGACTGCCCTTGAGACTTTCGAAAACTCGGTTTCGCTTCGTGAAATCAGCTTTCAGCCTTTCAATGGAACTGGATTGCTTATAAGTTATAACTCTTGGAACACCATTTAAAATGACGAAGTCAAAGCTTCTACCTGAAGTTTCCTGGCAATTCAAGTCTTTCGGGAGTAGCTTAATGAAGTTTATTCTGACGGTTTAATCGATGAATCCATCTTCAATATAATAAAGACCGATGTGTATTTATCTGTTTGTTTGTTCGTTTGTTTCTTTGTTTATTTGTTTGTTTATTATCTGGTTATTTATCTCCTTAACCGTTTTCTGTCACGCTTCAACGAAACAGATACGCGGAAATTAGCCTAGGCTGGAGGCTGTCCATGTTCATCCTGTAAAGGTTCATAGAAAACTGATTAGTAGAAAATAGGCCAAATAGCAGATGATGGCAAACGTATCTTAATCAACGACAGTTGAAATTAAAAGAATGAAGATATTGGAGGCTTAGTCTGATTTGTACGCGTATTGCTTTTTCCATATATCGAATGTATGGTAAAGTATAGGGCACCTTACGTCTGAATGCACTTCTAGCATTGCCAAAGTTGAAACCTCAGCACTGAAGATATCTGAAGCTTCCATTAGCACTCTTATGCATCTTGATTCTTAGTTTCTTCCCACAGAAAATTCCATTGCATTAGCAGCTATTCTTCCAACTTTGATTCAAGTGTCGACGAAACAGTTTTCCGTAACCAAAAACTATCGGAAAAATAAGGCTTCCTAGGGTATGTATGACACCAAATCAAATCAGTTATATTCAGTTTTTCTGAACTGCCTGCAAAAATAATTAATTTATTCCATATCAGAGAAAGAAAGTAAGAGTGTCGATGCTCAGTAATTATGAAGCCGTGAACCCTCTTCTGGATGATTTTTAAAGTTGGTAATTGAATGAAGGAAAGCATGATCAATGAAGCAGGTTCAACACAAATTCGTCGCTGTCACCTATGACAGCGCGGGCCCTGTAGTTTTAATATAATGAAATTCCTTGTGTATTTCTTTATTTAATAAATTGGTGTTCGCTCTTAAGGAAACAGATAGGCGAAAAATAGGCCAGGTTGCAAATTTTGTTCATATCGATGACCAGGTTGCAGAAGATAGCGATGGTTGGATCCTCTTCCCTTTACCTGAATGCACTTCGTGCTTGAAACACTTTTTGAAATCTGAACAATCTGTTTGCAGCTTCTGGAGTCCGATTCTATAACTTTTTTCTCGGATCACGACGTATATATACGGCAGATGAACAACGGATGGGTCCTAGACAATTATTTCTTCTAGCTTGCTGCCTTTCCCTGATAGAGCTGATTTCGCTTCAGAGGCCAAAATTTCAGTACATCGATGAAGCAGATATATAAGTATGGAAGTGCGAAAGGTAATGAAAGTTAAATAACTGGTGCGAATGGCAACCCTTGCTGTAGCACGCACGGAAGATTACGCTGAGGGGTGGGCAACGTACGGAAGTGGGCGGTGGAGA
Source organism: Parhyale hawaiensis (assembly GCA_001587735.2). Lineage (NCBI taxonomy): Eukaryota > Metazoa > Arthropoda > Malacostraca > Amphipoda > Hyalidae > Parhyale > Parhyale hawaiensis. Next base: position 1,254,630 of record LQNS02007217.1, read on the forward strand.
ATTCCTACAGGATTGGAGCGTGCGCAGCCGAGAATGGCTTATTAGTATAGGGCTAGACTCGGGAATGGGCCTTAGTGAACTTGATGGCCTTTGTGCACTTGGTGGACTTTGTGAACTTCGTGGAGTTGCTGAATTTTGTAGAATTCCGAACTTTTTCGATGGAATGGTGAGATCTTTATCAAATATAATGTTTTCTTGACTTATTCAACAAAATGGTTGAGTTTTGTGATCTGGTACCTTTAGTTATCTACGTTGGGGATGAAAAATCATGACGAAGACTTCTACTACTACTGTATAAATACTACTGTTGTATAAATACTACTGTCAGCAATACCAAAAACATAAGCATGATATGTGAAACTGAAATGTGCATCTCACAATCTTCATGCACAGACACGAGTCGGGTCTGTGTGCCGTACATAGTTATTGCATTGATGTAAAAGTAGCATAAATGATAACAATTAAAGCCAATGTATTACCAATGACAAGGAGATCCGGAGCTGCTTCGATACCAACCGACCACTTGATCAGCTGCTCATACACTGGGTCAGCAATGACGTCTTCCAGGGCTCTGTGCTGAAATTTTGCGAACCTAGAAAATATACAAACGAATTTGGTTAGATTTAGTATGGCGGTTCCTCGCTGAATGAGCGCTTCCTCTTAGCAGTGATTAACAAAAAACTGCCAGAAAAAGAAAATTGTCTGACCGCCGACGTCTCGCATATCCATTTGCGAGGACACATGGGGCACTCCCTTGGATCCTGCCCCGTAACCGAAGCAATAATTGAAACACAGAAAGTCGTAATGGACTACTCGCAGCGTTGATCAGTGGAATAGCCTCTATTTCCTGACAATATTTATATGGAGCTTCTGTACCGTCACAAGTAGACTAGTTTCTCATATTCCTTTTGTTAGGAAACACGCAATATCAAAGAAGTAAATAATAGTTGTACGACGGAAATCATCGAATATATACCTGTTCTACGAACTGATTATTTAGTACGTCTAGTCATTTGTTGTGACAGGGGGATCTGTGCTCCTCGCCCATATACGAACACACAGCAAATATATTAGGTAGAAATTATTCAGATGCGAAAAAATATTAGTGCATCGCTTCAGTACTTACTTGAAAATCACATTGAATCTTTGCTCGTGAAATGGAACCGCAACCACGTGCCGAGGCCATTTGAAATCGAACCATTCGAACAGAAATGCAGGCAGTGAGAGACGTTTTCCCTGTAATGAAATGACTGTTATTCAGTTTAAAACAAGATCAGCTTTAACTAGTTTTGGACTTCAATCCCAAAAGTTGGCTTGCCTCTTTGAATCGAATTTTAGGCGTTAATTGCTGGCCAATTGGGCGTGAGTCGCTTGAAAACTCAAGCCTAATCCTGTGTTTGTAGAAATATTTTAATCGTTGACAACTGCAGACAACGTGCATATATAAGTATAATATTATATAAATATACACGCACGAGGGTCGTTCCAGAACTAATGCTTCTTATTATTAATTCAAAAAGTTGAAGAATTACAAAGATGGAAGTGGCATCATTAAAACAAGCGACCTTTTATACTTCAGAATTTATTTTGCAAGTAGTGACCACCATTCTCAATACACTTTTTTAGATTAGATAGTAGATAATAGACGAATTAACAGGCCCATTCCCATAGAGCGTCCGGGATTTACGCTTGGGCCTTCTAAGAACTAGTGCCATTACATCAGAATCATAGAGACATCTGCGGAAATACGGAGCAAAATATAAAAAAATGAACTCAGCCAAAGAGTTGGTCGAGTAAGCATAAGCAATTGCTTCAGATACGCGGGGGGTCGGGGACTACGCTCCCAGACTTTGTACTACACTGATCGCCTGGCAGTGCAACGAGAGCTTTCATGCCTCAGTCGTAGAAGTCAGCTGCTGTCCTGCATAGGCGGTCCATTTTTTTACGGCTGCAATTACGGCGTTGTTGTCTGAGAAAGGCTGCCTACGTATGTGTCTTTCACGGGTCCGAACAAGTGGAAGTATGACGGAGCCAGGTCACACATTCCGTAGTCTTCAAATTTGTGTGTTGCATGGCGTTGTCGTGTTTCAAATTTAATGCTTCTCTTTTCTCTGGCCTCACACGAGCAATCCGGGCCTTCAGTTGGTCAACGTTTCAACGCAACGGTTAGAGTTGACAGTCGCCCGTGGCTCCAAGAAATCCAAGAGGATGACGTCCTTCCTGTTTCAGAAGAAGGTACACATATCGTTGCCTCCAGATTTCTACATCGTGCGTTCGGAGCGCACTTTGTCAATCACATCTCTGTTGCCACTCTGAAATCGATGAACGCATCTCCTAACTGCTGATATCAACTACAACGGCTTCGTAAACGTTCACCAGGCGCCGGTGAATATTGACGCACGTCCATGATAGGGATTGCTTTCTTAGAGTATCACACCGTGAATATCTGCAACAGAAAAATAATATTTGCAAGTCATGACTTCATAAGTTTACTCGTAATAACAATGAAATCTGCAAAACCTCCGATCCCTTCGGGCGCAAAAAATATAGGAGGCGTTACGTTTAGAACGACCATTGTAGTACGAACAACGAGCTTATTCCTTATTATTGTATTGAGTTATATTAACTGATAGTTATCTACGCTTAACTTGCTGTTCTTTACCCTACGCTTGAAGAATAAATTAATACATGTACATATTCTCACAAACCTGTTATGAGATTATTGTGGCTTAAGGTAATAAGGCTCCGCTCCTTTTTTAATGATTATCTCACCCTCAAGAGGCACAGCCATTATACGTTACAATAATAAGACTCGATTATCGGTAATTATTAATTTACTATAATGAAGTTTATTTCCTGCCATAAAAGACTATGACTTACTTCATGAAACAGCGTGTAGTTCATTTCTTTTGTTTTCAAGAGGAAGCTGGCAAAAAGCTGCCGAATTTTCGAATCTCCGACAAAGGCAATCTGCACTGTTGCATTTTTCTTTTCTACCACTTCCCGGAAACATTTCTTGACCTCCTTGTTGCTATACTTTACTTTCATTTTACAAGGCACATACGGCAGTTGCCCTCCAAGTTGTTCGAGTCGATTGCCTTGAGACTTTAATTGATACGAAAAATGTTTTTGGCGGAGTAACATACAAAGTTTAATTGCGGAAACTTCTTCAGGATTTCCTGATCTTTTTAAACCGTTGTAAGCCTTAGCTCGTTCCCGAAGCAAATTTTCACACGTGGCTAGCGTGAAATCCTTGTCGATTTGCCTTTGCATTTCAAGAAGTTCTGAGTCAATGTCATTTCTTTGGATTAAACTCGGCAAAAACGAGCCAAGCTCCATGTACGGTTCTCTTCGCCATAACGAATCATTATCAAGTTCACTTCTCATCATTTCTATGATATCTTGCACCCGTCGAGCCTGAGCAGCGTCTCCTCGGTAGCTCTCCGTCACCGTAAACATTTCTTTACATTTTCCTTCATATGAACTAAAAGGTAAAAAGTGTCGAGAAGTATCAAGAACTTTTGTGTTCCAGGGGAGTCTGATTTTGTTATCAGCTTTTTGATCACCAGTAGCAGAAATTTTCGATATGTTAGTTTGAAATTGGTAGACGGGTGTGCTCTCGATATTCCTACGTTTTGTGTCATATACTAGCATTGCACTGAATACTAATATGAATGTGACTATCATACGTTTTAGTTCACCACGCAGATGCAACATGCTGTCTGCCTAGAGACGAAATTGCAATGCTGCTACGAGGAAATAATGCTAATATTCTTCGGATATCAAAGTGAAGCTGTGCAATAACAGGCAAAATTTACCTCGAACGACGAAATTTGTGAAGAGTGAATGAAAAATATTGTGCGTCTCGATAAAAGTATCAATAAATTTTAGAAATTTATCAGTCAAGTCTTTTACCACATTAACTTGCCAAAATAGAACTGAAAGTTTTTGGGGACTTACTTTTAAGCATATAGTATGAGCGATTGAGAGGGTGATTTCCTATTTCCTTATTTTTAGGATGAAAGTTTGGGACTTACCGTACTCCTTGTTATCACCCTCTTATGCCGGTCCGTGTATCAGTAACGTCCACAATTTGTTCCGTTTCCTCAATAAGTAATTATTTCATCAATTTTGTTGCCGAATTGATTTTTGGAACTAATAATGCTCAAGAAAATCCTGTCATCATCGTCTGTCTCCTAATTTTGTTCCTGTAATGATATGTTCTCTTTGTATGAAATGTATCAACCTAATTTTTAATACAATTTAATTAATAAATATTATAATAGTACCATGCATTGACCGGATACTGGCCCCTAAAGCAGATTTCGGTCCCGCAATTGGTCCTGACTGCGCGGTGCCGCAGACGCATTTCTACATATGTTCTCTCATTACGTACCTTTTCATACTTTGTTTAGCTATTTGACTTAATTCTTTTACATTCAGTTATGACTGGCAAACCAGTATATACTTCTAGAACTTGTATACACAACAAATTCACAAAATATTCAGGCTTGAAGTGTACTTCCGTAGAGCAAGTGTTTATGACATCTTTTGATATTTGCAGTATTGTAAAACTATTTCGCATTAGTTTGTGAAATAAACAGTCTCATTTTGTAGAACAGACGCTTCTCAGATTTGTGGTATGCTCGATGTGTAATGAAATGCCAAGTAAACAGCTGATGAAAATATTGATGAAATTTATTTGGTACACGGGCTGAGCAAGATCATCAGAACAGATAGAAGAGCTGAAGGATGAAAGAATCGGAGCAGCTTGCAGGCATGAAGGGATGAAGCCCTCGTAGCAGTGAAGTGATGAAGCACTGGCTGCCATGAAGTGATCTAGCATTGGAAGCAGTGAAGTGATGTACAATGGCAGATGTGAAGGGATATAGCATTGCAGCAGTGAAGTAATATAGCAATGGTGGTCGTGAAGTGATCTGAATGATGAAGGACTGGCCGCCATGAAGTGGTGTAGCATTGAGCATTGACAGCAGTGAAGTGATACAGTATTGGTAGCCTTGAAATGATCTAGCATCTTCAACAGAGCAATGCTGTAGCTTTGGTAAATGTGAAATGATCTAGCATTAGCAACTGTGGAGTGATGTAGCATTGGCCGTCGTAAAGTGATCTAACATTGGCAGTTGTGAAGTGATCTAACATTGGCAGCTGTGAGGTGGTCTAACATTGGTACCCGTGAAGTGATCTAACATTAGCAGCTGTGAAGTGATGTAATGTAGGCCACCATGGAGTAAATTAACTCCGGCAACCCATGAAGTGATGTAACGTTGTCATTTATTTAATCATATCTGTAATGGAGGCTTCTATGAAGTGATTAAACATAGTAATCCATTGAATCATGTAATGTAGGCAACCATGATGAGATGTAGCAGTAAACATATACAGCATGAAGTGATGTAACGCAGACAACCATGACGTGCTGTAGTGTAGAGAACAATCATGATGTCATTCAACTTAGGCAGCCATGGAAGGATTCAACTTACGCAACTATGACAGTGATTTAACTTAGGCAACTAAGAAGTGATGTAACATAGGTGACCATGAAGTGATGTAACTTAGGCAACCGCAAAGTGGCACAGTATTCCTAGGTAGTAATGTGAAATGACATGGTGCAACTGTAGATGGTTCCAATGATGAAAGGTTCTAAGTATAAAAAGAAACACTAAGGTCACGATAAAAAAACACCGATTTATTGCATTCATACAAAGCTGGTTTTGAATATAAAACGTCATTTTGAATTAATGCTTCTGAAAAGTAAAGAAAAATATACCGTAAAATAACATTCTATAGAGAATAAAACTAAACTGTCACAACAAACAAAGAAAAAATGGTATGCAAATGTAAGCTCAAAGCTAACCTAACAGTGATATGCTTATAGTGAAACGTAGGGGAAATGGAGACAGAAGAAAAAAAGGAGAAAGGATAAGAAATTACTGAGTGAATAAAGGTACGGCTGTTTGGTCAGAGTTAAGGGTTGGTCTATATTTTAATATGTGCAAAGATTCTAAAATTCTAATATCTGAAGCATTAGATGAACGAACTATTTCGAAATGTGCTAGGGAGTATAAATGACCGGTCTGCTCGCAATGCTGTCTGGGAGGTGAATGTGGTAAAACTGTAAAAGGAAGGTTCGTTCGGAAGGAACGTCGATCCCATATGCTAATAAAATCTGATTACCTCCGCCAAGGAGGTTGTGTTTTCGTCGTGTTTATCTGTCTGTTTCTTTGCATGTTTGTCTGTCTGTCACCAAGATAACTTAAAAAGTTTTGAACCGATTTGGACGAAATTTACAGGGATTGTTAGGTATGTTAGGAGGAACAGATGATTAACGTTTGGTGAAGATATTTCCGTTTGTTGTTTCTTTGTCTGCCTTATTTTTCTGACTGCAATAACTCAAAACGTTATGGATGGATATTTATGAAATGAACATGAGTTGTTGAGGATATAACAAAGAGTGAATGACCAAATTTTGGTAATGATCCGTTCGTTCGTTTGTCACTGTCTTTTATTTGTTTTCTCTTAGCACAATAACTCAAAAAATAATGACTGGATCTTTATTAAATTCATAGGGGTTGTCAGTAATGTTTGAAGACATAAATGATTATATTTTGGTGCAGGTCGGTTTGTTCGTTTGCATGTTTTACTCATGTTTGTTATAACATTTGTTAGCACCATAACTCAAAAAGTTATGAACGGATCTTGAAGAAAATTGCACAAGCTGTTATTACCATCAAAAGACACAAATTATTAGATTTTGGAGTTTGAATTTGAAAATCGTTCTGTACTTGCAGGGGTAGTATTATCAAAAACATAATTAAGGAATCTTTTAACTATTTTATCGAACAAAAAATTGACATATCCGTTGCTAGCAAAAAAGAACGTAAAAAATTACTGTAGTTTACGTTTCATATCCTTTTTTTAGGCAATGCTCTTACGACATGACCAAATATTTCAAGACAATGCTAGCAAAATTTTATCCGCAAACTGACTTCATTTTCGTACTTTAAAACAATTTACAAATTAGCTGCTTTTTAAATACAAGAACAGACTGTCTTAATATCTGAGTTACTTTCTAGTAATGTATACAAATATTCTTGTGAAACTTGCCGGAGCTCTTACATTGGAAGTACTCAGAAGCAGTCTAAAATCAGATTTTATCAGCATATGGGACGTTCCTTCAGAACGAACCTTCCTCTCACAGTCTTACCTCATTCACCTCCCAGACAGCATTGCGAGCAGACCGGTCATTTACACTCCCTAGCACATTTCGAAATAGTTTGCTCATCTAATGCTTCAGATACTAGAATTTTAGAATCTTTGCACATATTAAAATATAGACCAACCCTTAACTCTGACCAAACAGCCGTACCTTTATTCACTCAGTAATTTCTTATCCCTTCTCCTTTTTTTCTTCTGTCTCCATTTCCCCGACGTTGCACTTTAAGCATATCACTGTTAGGTGAGCTTTAAGCTTACATCCGCATACCATTTTTTTCGTTGTTTGTTATGACAATTTAGTTTTATCCTCTATAGAATGTTATTTTACGGTATCATTTTCTTTTCTCCTCAGAAGCATTCATTGAAAATGACGTTTTTAGTCGAAAGTAGCGTGGTCTGAATGCAATAAATCGATGTTTTTTATCGTGACCTTAGTGTTTCTTTTTATAACTTAGAACTAAATTTCCAAGCAAACGTCCAATCTCTGATACAAGATGAAAGGTTGTATCAGTTCCGAAATATCGTTTCACTATCTTTTAACGGCTGTCCTGGAATCTTTATCTCATGGTTAATTATGCATTTTTATTTAATGGCTACTGGTGTGATTTTACTCTGTAGTATTACTGTTGTTTTAATCAGGTTTTTCAGTATTACTGGGATTTCTTAACCTTCCTTTCCTTGCTGCTGTAGGGATGAGCTCTACCGAAATACCTACATCAACTTCTGAGATTATTTCTTCATATCCGACGTTGGAAACATAAACTCAATTTAATGTTGTAATACTAATATACAATACATGTAGTATCTGTGTGCCACTTTTAAAAAAAATTAATATTCCTAGAAATTATAATGTATTTTCAATTATTCTTCGTATCCGAGGGTATGATATATATCGCCTCCTGAAGATATATGATTGTGAATTTAGATTCCCTGCTCTGCAACACATTCCTTAGGTTAAGACGAAGATATTAATCTAGTAGTAGTAAAACCTAGTGAGAGTGTAAACTGCAAGATATCTCGGATTAGCTGCAAAGTAGAAGGAGCGTCCCAATTTTCAACAGTTTGAGTAGGTAGTTGAACCAAGGATATAGATACAGCAGGTCTCTTCGTACTCTATATAACAACACCACGATTGGGAAAGGAAAGCCAAAGTTTCACATGAATGAACCCATCGAGTTAGTAGTAGAATATACAATACAAAGCTGAGGACCGGTAAATTCATCAACTGGTAAATTTTTCAAGAGGTAAAATCATCGAAATGTAAATTCATCAAATGCTAGATTCATCAAATGTTAAATTCATCGAATCGTAAATTCATGGAATGGTAAGTTTATCACATAGTTAATTCATCGAGTGGTAAATTCATCATATAGTATATGTATTGAGTGGTAAATTCGTTGTATGGTAAATGTGCACTTGCATTGACCATTCGATTAAACTGTCATTCGTTGAATTTACCCGCGTTGAATTTACAGAGAAACGCGTATCTTAAACAAATCAGTTCACCCCATTATTGCTCTTCAATAGTTTCTGCACTACAAGCCGTTACCCACAGTGGATAGTGCGGAGGTAAAATGTAAGATATTCGCAATACCAGCCGCTGGCAAACCCTTAATCTTACGTTGAGTCAGCGCAGTAGTAGTTCGTGTCTACGTTCAAAAACTGATTGCATATCAAATTCATGATCTGAAGAGCCTCTACTCTCTTAGTAGTCAAGCCAGCATGGACCAAATCAAGACAAAATATACTGGGTCTCGTGTAGGCTGCCGCGTATTTATTGAAATATTCATTAATTTTACGTTTTCGCTTTTGCTCTTGCGAATCAGAGTTGTTTGTTGAGCCTGTTTTATAAAAAATTTTGGTGAGAGGCAGGTAGAACTTGCTATTGTGAGAATATGCCTTGAAATATGGAGGGATTTCAGGCCAAGGAGATTTCTTTTTAGATGAACTGTTTTCCATATGTCGAAAAATGGCTTCCGATGTGCAATTCACGTTCCTTAACATCTCATAATTGTAACGATAGAAAGGGACTGTGGGGATTTTATTTACCAAAGGAAGAAGCTTCGCTGAAGTTTCATCGTGATGGTAGAGTTCATCACACTCTTTTGCTGAGGCAAAATTTAAAGGTAGAACAGAATCCCAGAACCAGATATCCCTGTTGTCATCATCATACAGCAATTTATTATCTGAGTTGCATATGTCTCCGCAGTTATTGATACTTACATTTTTATCTTGTGGCTCTAAGTCTATGGAAGTTTTATGTAGTATTTTTAACTTATGTAAGATATGAGGGTATCGCGTAAATAATGATTTCCAAAGTTGAGAAGAGTTTCTCACTTTAAACCTTGTTTTATTTCTCAGTTTCTTCCACAGCCCCAGTAATAACAAATCAGAAAAATGAAGCGCTGCATCACTGTGGATTTGGTCTTGTGACATCGCTGTGGATGAAACTGTGTTGAAAGCATGAGGTAAAACTGGGTTTTGGGCCAGCCACAGAACGCGAGTTTTGTCACTCATATTCTGTAGATGGGCAGAACTCTGCGGTGTATTTCAAAAATGTTGTCCAAGCTGGCCAGGGTTGACGGCAAGAAGTCAGGAAGATTCTGCTGCACCATTATTGACCATGATGAATATCCTGGAATAGCGAAACTTTTATCACTTAAGCGTCATGGTCGACTGACGTATTTATTAATTTTAAAAATCAAGAGAACTCTGAAAAAATCTCTGATATTTATAACCAAAGGTAGCACACTTACAGCTGATGGAACGAGTGCATACAGAATACGGTTTTTATTTAAAAATCCTAAAGATTATAAGCCCAGCCACAGTAAGATATACACAGTCTTCACTCAATGTAGAATTCGAAGTAGGTCTGATAGAGGCTCTTGCCTTAACCCATTAAATTAATCATATATTTTTACGGTACGTCGATACGAATCTCACACAATTCGATATGACATCTGCTTATGGAGACCATTAATCACTTAAGCTTATTTTCATAAACTGGTTGCAAACCTCAGCAACCAGCACAGGTAAAGTTCAAGTCAACTTGACAGCAGACAGCAGATGCCCACTATGTCTCGAAAGAAATGCACGACTGCAGCCGACCGCAGCGTATCAGACCTATTAAAAAATAAATAAATAACTTTTTTAAGAACACAATGGGTTCACAAAATACAATTACAAACAAAGTAGCCAAAGTTCAACTTACTGATTAGGTCCAGTCACAAATATTGGTGACCACGCACAATGAGAATAAATAGATACAGTCAGCCTACACTTGCAGACACGAATGGCATTGAGCACCTTTACTATGACGTCTGAGATGGAAGGACCCTATCACGACTGCTACTCTCCAACGTCACCCTTTTTCATTACGGTCAGCGCTTCCGCAATAAAGTATAACTACTAGAAACTAAGTAGTGGAAAATAGTAGTAGCGAAAGGTTGGTACAGCTCGACTTTTGTGCTGCTTTTGATCGTGAGAATCACCTTGAGCTGCTCCATAAGCTGAGATTGATGGGTATTGATGGTTCAGTTTTCGAGGTAATTTGTCAGTTTTTATCTGACAGACGTCAGTGTGTAGTTGTTGATGGGAATAGGAGTGAGTTTTGGACGCAGTCTCTGGTGTCCCAGAGGGTAGTGTTCTAGGCACACTGTTATTCATTGTATATACAGCGGTCCTGTTTGATCTTGTTAATTATTTACTTCTTAATTACGATGATGATGCTACTTTGCGTGTCCAGGTCACGTTCAGTGAGACCTCCTTTCCCTGCACTCATTCTGGATGGTGTGTCACTTCCTGTGGTTGATGACTTGGTAATCTTGGGTGCCAATTTTGATCCAAAGTTGACGTTTGGGTACCACATTCGCTCGGTTGCCTCACGTGCATCGCAGAAAATTGGTCTGATGAGGCGTGCTTGGAGGGTTTTTTACTCTGTAGAATTGACACGTCGCTGCTTTAATTGCTATGGCCTCCCTCTTCTGGAATACTGCACCGTAGTCTGGGGTTCTGATGCCGATTGTCGTCTGTGTTTGCTTGACAAAGTGGTTCGTCTATGTGCTTTGCTGGATGGTGTTGTGCCTTGTAATCTGGCGTATGGTCACACAGTTGTTCGGGTCTGCTTTTGTATAAAATTCATAACTGCCCTAGTCATCCCCTGTCTGATTTTCTTCGTGAGTCATTTGTTCGGGAGAGATATACTCGGCGTACTGGTGCTCCTCGTGAGTTTGCCTTGGAACCGTTACGATGCCATACGGGCCCGTATTCTCTTTTATTTTTTTCCGTCGTGTATGGATGTTTGGAATGGTCTTGATTGCTCTGTCTTTACTGGTGCGGGTATTGGCAGCTTTAAACGATCGGTATACAGAGCTATTCTGTGATCTTGGATCTTCTCTTTCTTTTTTCCTTTTTTTTCTTTGCTCGCTGGGCTGGTTGCGTGGGGTGTTGTCAACCTCATGGAGTTTCTCCGTTCCCACGTCGCCAGTCTGGTGTGATTTAATAATAATAATAAATTGTCCCGAGCCGTCATTACAAATGACGGTGGAAATATAATACGATCTGTGTTAATTTTAACTCCAACTCCTTATTATTATTATTATTGTTTATTTGTATAGGTGAAATGAGCCATTTTAAACTTTTTTCGCGAATAACTTTTTTTTGGCAGATGCATAGTTTTCAAGATTTTTGACTTTGAAGTTCCCAATGTTTTCCTATGAGAGAAAATTAGCGGTGCTTTTATAAAGGCATGCTAGCGACTCCCTGGGAACTTACCTAACCTAGTTTAGGTTAGTTTAGGTTCTTATTGAGTCACTGGTTGTTTTTCCCCATACGAAAACAATGGGAACTTCAAAGTCAAACGTCTCATAAGCAAATAATATGCCTCAAAATTGTTATTCATGCAAAAAGTGTCAATATGGCTCATTTCACCTTATAAGTAAACAAAAATTGAAAAAAATGAGTTGGAGTTAAAAGTAACATTCACCATTAGTACTTCAGAAAAACCCCTGTTGTTGAAAGGCACTGCCAAGCCATGAAAGTTTCTCCCGCTCCATACTGCCTTGAATTTCTTCCTATCTTATTCTCATAGATCGTGACAGGAAAGATATGAATATATTTATAAATAAAAACACGACGTGAATTATTACATGGCACTGATGCTGGCACCAGAAGCCAACCATCGTTGGAATTCACCAGTATTACGAGAAGACGAATTCGAATACTACTGTAAGCAAACACAGCTCTATAGCCTCCGCTACTGCCAGTATTAATACGATAACAAGATGTAAATTGAGGGATGTCTAGAACTTTCAGAAAATGTATCACAGATCAGTTAAGTAAATGAAGCACTAAAACACGAATACAAATCTGTTCATAGTATACGTATTGAAAGTGTTAACTTAGACAAATGATGAACAACGACTTGTCATTGAATTGTCAAATGTACAAATGTAATGCACGTTACCTAAAATTTGTACATTCTCATTTGAAGATTAAATGTCAAGAATATCAGTGGCAAGGTTCACTGGTACAGTCATTATTATGAAGCGTATTCGTAATTCTATTAACAAGACACAATGATCGATGTAACGTGACGCAATAATGAAATATGGCACAATAATGTAACTCGACAAAATGATGTATCATGACACAAGGATGTTATATCCTACGATGATACAGCATAACATAATATAACACTTAACATAAGGATGAAACATGACACAATCAAGTGACATGACCCAAAATGGGACTTATGCAGTACCTATGACAAGAAGATCCGGAGCAGCTTCAGCACCGACAGACCACTTGATCAGTTGTTCATATATCGGTTCTGTGATGAATTGTTCCAGTGATCTTTCCTGAAATTTGGCGAACCTGAAAGCAGTGCGTACAGATGAAATTTGGTATAGGTAGCATTTATTGAGCAAAATAGAACCTCTTATACCGCGCATTTGTCACAAACTGTAATTTTCAACTTATAAAAACGAGTCAAAAAAGGGGCAAAATGAGCAGTCACATCTCGTATATGAAGAGCGCTCGCAGTGCAGTCTTTGAGTGCTTCATTCATGGCGACCGCGCGACGTTTGACTCGACGTTTAGTTATGAGTCTGAAAAGACCGTTACTTCTGCGATGGACTCTAGGTGCAAACTTCGTACACAATAACCATAGATTCACAATATGAACGCGCGGCAACTGCAGAACCCATTCCTCTATTTTAAACACAGCTGAAATTGATTTCCTGACACTTTTTAAAAAAATGACATGGCTTGAATGTAATCCTGGCTCGAAAGGCAATGTGTGTTTGTCAAATGAGTTCATTGTCTTCGTCGTCTTCTTTTCTTGCTTAGCTATCTTCATGATTCTAACTTAATGACAATAATTCATAGAGGACCGGAGCATATGTCCCGGCGGCTCTTCGCGAATGGGCCTTTCAGGCCGGCTACGGCCAGCTATCTAATCTAATTTGCTAAGTGAGCTCAACAAGTTTTGTTCATCAGGGTTTGCATACACTCTGGTGAAAAATATCAACAAAGCACTTGATATCCGATCACTCGAGTGTCCCTTTAAATAGTACTAGGTTCGGATAAAATGTACATGCACTAAGCCTAAGAATCGTTGAGCCTTTCTGACA
>LQNS02007217.1:1290510-1314830 GCA_001587735.2 Parhyale hawaiensis
AAAAGACCTGGCCTGTGGCCGAGAGATAAGTCATCAGCCGTATCACAGATACGAGAGCTTCTCGAACTGAATAAAGCTCGAATTTCCTTCTATCTATTAATGATGAAGAGCGTGACCAAGGAGCTTCAATGGGAGGAGTACGCGCAAGCATCCCTGGGCGAGTAAACACATGGCTTTGTCACGTGACTGAAGCTGGCGTTTGGAGATCTTAAACTGGCTGAAATGGCAGTGGTGAGCACATATAGTTAAGGAAGATACAGACAGGCAGTTCCTCAATATTTTGGCAAACACAATCGTGTCTGAAGATTTATATCCAAGCGCTCACCCTGTCATTTTCATCATCAGACGGTATACAGGATACAAGTTTTCTTTACATACTTCTATCCGCTCGGAATTTCGTCGATGGTTAATCTATACTATAATAAGAGAGCTGTCTGTCAGTCCGTCCGTCAGTCCGTCCGTCCGTCCGTCCGTCTGTCCGAAGCCTCATTTTCCCCTATCTAATACTGAAGAAAAAAATTCCGAGGTTCCCAACTTTTTTGTTGCGGAGAGGGTATCTTGGATACGGGAAGACACTTGGGCGCTTGCCTGCATGCCCGTGTTTGGACATGTTCATTTTCAACGGTGCTACGGGTGATGTCACTTAATTATCAACCCTTTTGTTAAGCTGAGATGTCTTCAAATCTAAATTTTTATGACTTATTCAACGAAAGGGCTGCGCTTGGTGCATATCAAACCTTTTTTTGAGCCGAGATGTTTTCAAATATATATTTCTATGACTTATTCATCAAAAGGGTCGCGTTTGGTGCACTAGTGACTATAAAAATTTGAGCTCAGGACTCGTTTCTATATATGCTGTGTGAGGCAATGCCGCTCTCTGATTAGATAAGCCACTCAGCCAGTTTAAGGGAAAAGTTTACTCGCAACGCTCCCGTAGGATAAATAGATAGGGTGCACTCCTCTCTATTAGAACCTCCTTGAGCGTGACACAAAAGGTAGGTACGTAGGTATTAGCGTATTAATATATAGATATGATGATTGCTACCTGGGCAGGTAATGGGACGGGTTCTATTCACGCAGATCAGAATAACTAAAACCGAAGCCAAAAAATAAATACATTTACATGTGAAAAGATCAGGAGAAAATAGTCGTTGATGTAAAATCATTGGCATTGTCAAAGTGAAAACATACCATAAAAAAGATTAGATAATTGATGAGGGCAGAAGAATTATCTGTTATGCTCATCATTGATATTAAAAAATTGACGATTGAAAATTGATGAAACCGCCAAATCCATCACATGACCAGTAGCTCTGCGACCTTGAGAAACGTGGAATGACGCCCAGTCAAGATTTATTTCTACACTGGTCTCTACGCTGCTAACATTAAACTAATCTTTGAGGATGAAAGAAACTTGTACTGCCACGTTTGATAGCTTCGACTTCCTAGAAAACCAGTGTAATAATGAATACGTCTCTCTGTATGTGACGTTGCTTATGTGTTAGAGCCTTAACAAATGAATAATTAATAACTTTTATTAAGTACACAACAGATTCACAAATACGCTTACACTGTACAAAGTACGGCAACCGAAGTTCAAACTAGTGATTAGACCCAGCCACATAAATTGGTGGCCACGTTCAAGGAAAATACATGGGTACACCCAGCCTACACCTACAGACACAAATGGCATTAAGCAGCTCGTTCTCACACAAGAGCACAGGTAATGGAAAAGAGAACAAGAAGAATTTGCTGCGAGCGTTAAAGGATTTGCCTGTGACTTAATGAAGTACGGCCCGACGTACCCGCCTTCTCAGCCTTAAACGATTAGCACGGCTAGATCGCTGTCACCTTATCGCTTAAAAGTAAACGTTACTAGGAACACTGATAATCATGTACCTCGTGCTCATTCATTACAGAAACACGTCACCCCGCCGTCACAATTAAGGTGAGATATTCACCAAGAGTTGTTGCATGCTGATAATTTGATGTTTGGCCGGGGCCCCACTGGAAGCAACAAGCGACGCAATGCGATTTTTACGGGAGTCGCGTTGCAGCAATAAATGGGTGTCGCGAGTCGGCAGTTGCGGCGGCGGGGACAGCAGACTGCTGTACCCTCCGTTACATTTTGTCGTGCAACAAATTTGTCGCGTTACACGTCACTTGTCTCGCCAATGGGGCGGCGACCAAATGTTTATTGTGCGAGGTCGTCCCGCCTCAGCCCGTGTGCGGGCGTATTGGTTGCCGGAGTATGAACTTGTAAAATTTAGCAGTGGAGTGATAACATAAATAAATATGTTTCCAAAACTTCGTTGTAACTCAGTTTTCTCCATATCCAAATTAATTAATTGATTCGTGATATAAATGCACATGCATGCGTTGATGTACAGTATGTAACTATTTGAGGTGTACTGACGCGTGTTAAAAAACCGTAATAGTTTTGAGTTATGCTACTAACATGCTATCTAACGGACAGATCAAGCAGAATAACAGACAAACCATAGCAAAATCATAACCTTCTCGGTGAAGGAATTACTTCGATTCAGTGCAGCAGTAATTATTATTTACTTTAAGAAACTGATTGCATATCAAGTTAATGATCTGAAGCGCCTCTACTTTCTTAGTAGCAGAGCCAGCATGCACCTGATCTTGACAAAATATAGTGGGTCTTGTGTATGCTGCCGCGTATTTATCGAAATACTCATTAATTTTACGTTTTCGCTGTTGCTCTTCAGAATCAGATGCCTTTTTTGTCCCTGTTTTATAAAAAATTTTAGTGAGAGGAAGATAGAATTTACTATGATAAGAGTAAACTGTATAATTGTGAAGGATTGTAGGCCAAGGATCACGTTTCCGCTCTTTTTCTTTGCTGTCCATATATCGCAATAGTGTTTCTGAAGTGTAATCCAGTTCCCTCAGTGCCTCATAATGGTAATGATGGAAAGTATTCACAGGAATATTACTTGCTAAAGGAAGAAGTTTTGGTGACGTTTGATCGTGCTGATATAACTCATCACATTCTTTTACTGAAGCAAAATTTAGAGGTAAAGCAGAGTCCCAAAACCAGATGTTGCTCTTTTCGTCACCAACGAGTAAAATACTTTTTTGGGTGGATTTGTATTGGTAGACAACTGTACTTCCGGTTTGGTTAGTTAATTCTGAATCAATGGTAGAGTCACGTAAAATATTTAGATTTTGCAAAATACGAGGATGACCCTCAAAAAGTGATTTCCATAACTGGTTGGCAGTTTTGACATTTACGATTTCTGCCTTATGTCTCAGTTTCTTCCAAAGCCCAAAAAACAATAAATCAGCAAAATGCAGACCTGCGTCACTATGGACTTGGTCTCGCCAAATTCTTGGGGACGAAACAGTGTGAAATGCGTGAGGTAAAATGGGGTTTTTGGCAAGCCAAAGAACACGAGTTCTGTCACTCATTTTCAGGAGGATACGAAGAACTCTTTGATGTATTTCAAAGACGTTGTCCAAACTTGTCAGAAGCGATGGTGAAACGTTACCGCCAATTTTTGGCACCAGTATTGACCATGGTGAATATCCTGTAAAATAAAATTATAATTTGAGAGCCCATCTGCAAAAACATCTGGACATGGATGCTAAGTGAAATACAAGAGAACTCTGTAAAAAAAAATTCAAAAAAATACTTATCAAAATTTTTATCAAATTTACACGTGAAAAACGAACTTGAGACAGCGGTGACGTTGAAAATATTCAGATTATTATTATGCAATCACACCAGAGGCGCTACCAAAAGTCATTCTATACATTTTGTAAATGAAAGAAGAATAAAAAACAAACCATAAGTCCGCTCAAAAAACCTGACAGTGCAATCACCAATGACTTAAGAGTTATGGATGTTAAAGATGAAAAGAAGGGTATAGACCTTGTGTATCTAGACTTCCAAAAGGCCTTTGATAAAGTCCCCCATCAACGGCTAATGGAAAAATTGGAAGCCCATGGCATCCGGAGAGCCTATTTACGATGGATCGAGGCATGGCATACGGGTCGGCAGCAGCTAGTGAAGCTTAAAGGAGAAACGAGCAACTGGACGCAGGGATCATCAGAGATTCCACAAGGTAGCGTGCTTGGCCCACTTTTGTTCTCAATTTACATCAATGATTGGGACCTTAAAACACCCGTAGCAAAATCAGTAAATTAGCGGATGATACAAAAGTATATCATCCTGCCACGAAAAGAAGACCCTGACCACCTAATAGAATGAAGCATAACGTGGCAGATGAGCTTTAATGTCGGCAAATGCTCAGTAATGGACGTAGTAGGGCTCGTGAACCCTTCAACTCCATTGAAAATGAATGGGCTGCATTTTCTCCTGTCACCCAACAACGTGACTTGGGAATCACTATTACAAACAAACTACAACTCAGTCAGCACGTTGACGAGAGTGTGTGTGAAATTGGCAAGCAGATTACTCGGATTCATCACCAGAAATTTTGAATTCAGGTCCAAAGAAATCATCATTCTCTTGTACAAGGCGTTAGTAGGGCCACACTTAGAATTCGCTGTTCAATTCTGGTCGCCACATTTGTGTAAAGATATTGATAAAATGGAAAGACTCCAACGCAGAGCAACGAAATTGATACCTCAGCTGCGAAACAAGTCGTAAGAATATCGCCTAAGGGAACTGGGCCTGATCTCTCTCGAGCAGAGACGACTCAGGGGGCAAATAATAGAAACCTTCAAGTATTTGAATGACTTCTACGACGTACCCACAACGTGACTCATTGAAAGAGACCTCAATGATCGCTTGCGAAACAACGGTCAAAAACTCATGCATAAAGATCGAAGAACGACTTTAAGTCAGCAGTTCTTTACGTATTTCATAGTCAGCACTTGGAATAGACTCCCTTCCGACGTTGCTAGGGCGAAATCAGTCGACGCGTTTAAAAATCGTGCTGACATACATTGGGAAAGACATCCCCCACAGCTAAGGATTCCTCTTCCAGGAGTCGCACACTCTTGACGGCCGAAGCCTCCGAGGCTTCCTTAGTCCGTCTTCTTCTTTCTTCCGCTCCAACTACACTGTCAGATATCTTTAACTCCGCATTTCAGCAGCTATTGATCGTGATTGCGTGCATTCATGATCGTCTCTTTTGCTGAGATTCTTCCCCCTCCTCTTCTTTGTCTTCTTTTTTCCCCAGTCTTTTATATCCTACTAACATAATGGCAATAGCTCATAAAGGCGTAAGTTTCGGTGTCTCTTTAAGAATGGGCCTATTGATTCGTCTAGTGTCGCCTATCCAATCTACTGTCAATCTTCAATCGAAT
The DNA here is from genome assembly GCA_001587735.2 of Parhyale hawaiensis. Taxonomy (NCBI): domain Eukaryota; kingdom Metazoa; phylum Arthropoda; class Malacostraca; order Amphipoda; family Hyalidae; genus Parhyale; species Parhyale hawaiensis. The sequence goes on from LQNS02007217.1 coordinate 1,295,815, forward strand.
AATAGGAGACGCCACGGACACTCCAACCAAATCAGGAACATCAGCCATCAGAAGGTCAAGAACACCTCCCAAGAAATGGGTGGGGCCATCAACCAACTGCTCACAACCAGAGGCACTCGATAAATTGAATGCTGCATAGCCATGACGATTGGTCCTCCCAGAGCCTAACCATTCCACATAGTGACAATTAAAATCGCTCATAAAGACAAAAGCAGAACGCTTATCCGATGACTGAATCCTAGCCATTGCATCAAAGAGACAATCAACGTCCATATCATCAGCAGACTGGCAGCGATACACTGAAAACAAATAAAAGTTCCTGAATGAGGCACAGACTCAAAGCATCATGAGCTCACAACATGGACACTCATATTCACTCTGCCTAGACACAACACCCTTTCGAATGTAAGCAGCCAGACCCCTATATTCAGGGCATGAGCTTGGCAGCTGCAGCACTGGCTTTTCAAAGTTCGGGATTATCAGCTCAGAAACATGGCGATGGCTTGAGCCGAGCGTTTCCGAACGTAGCACCAGATCATAACTGGAAGAGGCTACGGCGAGCTCAGCCAGATAACCATTGAAACCCCAAACATTAGTACATATAATTCGGCAGGAGCGAGACCCGGAATCTCGAGGACCGAGGTTCACTTCCACTTCCGGACATCTAACTATCAGGCACGCAAAAAAAAAAAAAACAATAAATAAACAGATGCCATAAACAAACTATATGACAAGTACAACTCGACATTCCTGATTGCTACGAAAGTGGCCAGCTAGCTACGCGTCCCAAACCCTGCCATCACCAGTACGGGCTTTGGCCGAAAAGAGGAAGAAGAGAAAGAAAAGGAAAAGAGCATCAGGTGGTACTATCTGATGGAAGAAGAGAGGAGCAGACTGCGGAAGACTGAGTACCTAGTTATGGCACCAGCCTGTTCATCTTCAGTCAATATCACCTTCTCAGCAGGAACTGTGGCCAGCTTCAACATCACGTGCGGAGAAGGCACTCGGGACCCTTGGGTTTGTGAGGCCCAAATATATTGTTGCAGGCAGAGGGCTCGCCAGAATATACCCCAGAGAGCCTACTAAAAAGAAAATACAAGGTGAGGCGAATGCATAAATTACTCATTAAAAATATTAACAAATCTAGTGGTGAAGGCTATCTTATACATTGTGTGCTCAATGCTGTCACCTTTTTATTAAAGTTGTAAATTGTTTACATAGGAACTTCAAACTGAACCATATTTTAATTTTAATATTTCAGCTTAAAAAGAATGATAATGCTTTCATCTTGACACTTTTTTCACAAAGAGCTAATGCATTTGTAATCACGCAAAAACGTGAAATGACAATAACCATATTATCGGGAGAAGTAATTTGTTTTAAAAAAATGTTATGAGGGACCTAGAGTGTGAACGAGAAACTATTTTTATGGACTATTGGAAACAGTACCTATTATATTTAAAAGTTTATTCTCTACATAGGCTTAGACTACACCAAATTTGATAGCCGCACTTCACTAATGAATCCGATTATGCTATTGGCTGATAGCTTGTTAGTAACTATCAGTAATATGTTCCCCTTAATATAATGACCTCAAACAGCAGCAAATTTTTTATTGTGAAGCGTAATAATTTTTTATTGTGAAGCGAAAATTGAGTATCTTTCTGTTCTACATCCGATTAATTCCCAAATCAAAAAAGTTCGTCTAAAAGTGAAACGCATACCCTTACTAATCGTTAATTAAGAGGAAGAGAGTAACAACATTAGCTATCAGCACGAGACACAGTTGACTTCGATATTTCATTTCATGTAATTTTGATGTCCTAAAATCCAGCGATGCCCTCTACTTACGAATTTGCATTACTTGCTAATAAAAAAATCTTCATATCACCATGAACACTTCGCTTCTTAGGTGAGGTTCTTATGTTAATCTTTCAGCTCTGGGGCTTATCAAGTTGAAGTGCGTTGTAATCACGCGTTAGCGGGGCCACTGCAACCTGAGAAAACTTTATCGTAATCCAAAAAGTGATCATGAGAGCACCAACTGCTGATGAGCGGTGTAATCTTAGCAATAATGAAATTCCGTTTTATTTGAAAATTTGTCAACAAAAGCTTGAAATTTTTTAATTTGCTTATTCTGGGGTTCGGAGTTCATTTGCTGCTCAGTTGTAATATATTTGTGTTCCCTTCATTTGAAATGGATGTTTCTGAACGTCTACCAACGTCATCCTAACCCGCGTCACAATCGCGAAGTTACTGCTTTTCGGGTTGTCATTGCGACGCAAATGGTGAACGGTGAGATCACCGGGGTAGCTCTGGTAACTTAGAAATGGTAATTACATTACAACTCTGGATCTATCGATAGATAAACCCAATGAAGATAAAAATCAGACGCTGAATGATTATTGGTGTAACAGAAATTGACCTTTTGCATAGCTTATGCTTATAAACCAATCAACTTTAGACAGATCGAAATCAAAAAGCAATGGTGGAACCCGAACTATGATCCATATCAATTCGATAAGATCAATGGTGTACCGTGACTCTATTAGTCTTTGCCCTACCGATGACAAGAAGATCTGGAGCAGCTTCGGCACCAACAGACCACTGGATTAGCTGTTCGTATATGGGTTCCGTGATGAATTCGTCCAATGTATGTTGATGAAATTTTGCAGTCCTGAAAGGAAAGCGCATCGTAACTTAGAGCACTCTTGATTGGGCTGCGAAATTAGGTCTTTGAGGCTTGACTAGTCCGACTTCGGCGTGTTGATTCCAGTTTCCACCTCTAACTTTTAATCAGTTACTTGTGAGACTTCCATAAACTTGCCCTGATTTGTAAAATGGAAATTTCAGTCCCTGATTTGTAAAATGGAAATTTCAGTCCCTGATTTGTAAAATGGAAATTTCAGTCCCTGATTTGTAAATTGGAAATTTCAGTCCCTGATTTGTAAAATGGAAATTTCAGTCCCTGATTTGTAATATAGAAATTTCTGTCGGCTCAGAGTTATCGAGATACTTCTAGAACCCACAACAGGATTCAAGCGACAAAGCCTTAGTTTCTGTCCAGTTCTGGACGAGTCAAGTCAATTGGGATTGACTTAGCTCAACTCTGACGACCCAATGGAACGAAAGTGTCTTTATAGTCACTTTTAGCCTGCAGCTGAACTTCACTTAAGCGGCCGTGTGCCAACTTTTCTTTACATTATAATAATGATATGTACCTAGAAAACACCAAATTTCGTTCTGTCAATTTAGAGTTGAAACGTATTACTTTCATAAAGCATAATTCGTCGCACAAACAATAATTTCTCGCACATCAGGCGACGTTTCGTAAGACGAGTATTAAGGTGATAATTAATCAGCGTTTTACAATATATTCTGCTGACTTCACCAGAGCGCGTCAAACATCCAAGTTTTTTGGCAACTTACTAATAAACAACAAGAAAGTGCATTTAGTTTCTGCATTCTAAAGCAGTTTAAATTGAGAGACCTGCCCAAAAATTTCACCAGTGGCGCTTGCAAAATCCAATTGAAATGGTGGTTAACAATTAACATTTCATGCATCAGCTACTACTGGCTTTATGTTGGATTTCCTTTAGCAGCGTTTCGAGCTGTCCGGTATTGCAAAGTGCTTCATTTCATTTGCACTACCGGTTCGTGGTGGCCCGAGCCTGAAGTTTTAATAACAATAATTACGGGAAGTTTGAGCAATAACTGTTCCCATGGTGTCAGTCGTGTCTAAAACATAACTATACATATATTTTTCGTTAGGATTAAGAATCAAAGCTAGGTAGCCCAAAACGTCTCAACCTCAAATACTCTGATTCGTCGATGTGATGTCATGCGTCGACATGAGGTCACGGTCTTTATTTTAGGCTTGTTGAGTCCTCCCGTTACGCTTTCTGCATCCTGGGTTAACCTTTTGTTTGTTTGTTTTTTGTTTGTTTGTTTATATGTTTTTTACAGGTTACATAGCTCAAAAAATTACGAAGTGATCTTCATAAAATATGCAGAATTTTTAAAAACAATACGAGCAGCACGCAATAAAATTTTGGTGATAATGTACAGGTCGTTTTACCTGTTTGCCTTTATTTATTTCTCTGTGTATCGGAACATAACGCGAGAAAAGAACACGGATCTCCTTAAAATTTGCATGAACCGCTAGGGGTGTCACGAGGAACAAATGATTATATTTTAATTTTGGGGTTTTATCAAAGAGAAAGCCTAGAGTCAGCACCGTCGATAAGTTTTTCTTTAGCCGTCCTTTTCACACCAACATGCAATGACCTAAAAAGCTCATCTGTCCTATGAAGGGACAGATGCAGAGGACTAGGCAGTGCAACCCAAGATTTGCTCTGTATTTGTGTACAATTAGGTGTGGAGAACTATGCTTACAGCGATCATCTCTGACTTACGTATAGGTCACTCTGAATTGGTCTTCGGCATCGGAAACAGCAAGCACATGTGGCGGTTCCTTGAAGTTTAACCATTCAAACAAAGATTCAGGCAGTGGCTGATGTATTTCCTGCGATAATAATGATTTATATTAACATACATTACAATAATCCTAACAATATTAGAAGCAATTAAGGACATAATTGTAGCTACTGAAAATTGAAACATCAAAACAGATTACTTGCTAGTAGCTCGCCTTCTCTGCCATGGGATTCAAATCAATCTTTCCAATTTATTTCATCTTATAAACAAACGCTTTTTCAAATGCCGTAATCACGTTATTTGCACCGCATCGCACAGGCTATTTATTTTATCAGATAATGTAAATTACGTATTCTACTACCCACTAGGCAAAAAATTTTAACTTCGCCTCTGCTACTTGAGTAAATGTTGGTTTAGCTCATTTATTTAGGTAGGCTGAATTCGAATCTGTGCTTAGATTTTTCCTGGCACGTAAGGTTCTTTAAATATTCGTGCTTAACCTTCTCGTAGGAATAGCATTAGATTAGATAGGCGGCAGTAGACGAACCAATAAGCCCATTCCCAAAGAGACACCGGAACATACGCCCTGGCACTCTATGAGCTATTGCCATTAAGTTAGTATGATGTAGAGGACATGGGAAAAAAGAAAAAAAACGGGGGTGAAAAGTTCATGCCCAAGAGACGATCTGAAAATACGATACGTCTGAAATTATTGCCAGTAGGCGCTGTGTAAGAATAGCACTGATGAAGTACAAGAAACAGCGAGTCATTTCGGCAAAATGGGACGTGATGGACAAAAACGGTCTTCAGATGAGGAATAACAAAGTGGAATTGATTAAAATACAGTTGAAGGAATTCCAGCAGCAAATTGCTTGTTGACCAGTGTAATCTTCTATATCATCACTGAATTGTAGCACGATAGCTCAGTTCAGCACGAATTGCAGTTTTTTTTTCAGTTATTATTACTCTCTTTTTTATGAAACCCGATCATTCAAACTAAAATTAGACAGAGTAGTTAATTATTTGAGTAAACCAGATGGGTAACTCACTTGTTCGTATAGCATGTAGTTCATTTCTTTCGTCTCTAATAAGAAACTTGCAAAAACTTGCCGAATTTTAGAATCGCCGACGAAGCCAATTTGTACTGGTCCATTCTTCTTACGCACTGCAGCTTGGAAGCATTTCTTGACCTCTTGCTTTCTAAATTTCACTTTCATTTTGCAAGGCACATATGGCAGCTGTCCTCCAAGCTGTTCAAGCCGATTACCTTGTGACTTCAGTTTATAAGAGAAATGTTTTTGCTGAAGCAACATACAAAGTTTTAGTGCTGATACCTCTGCAGGAGTCCCAATCCTTTTTAAGCCATTGAAGATCTTTTTTCTCTCCCGAAGTAAAGTTTCACAGATAGCCAGAGTAAAATTTTTGTCAATTTGTTTTTGGATCACATGGAGCTCCGGATCAAGTTCATTTTTCTCAATTAGGCTGGGTAAAAACGAGCTGAGTTCTACGTACGGTTCTCTCCGCCATAGCGAATCAATGTCAAGTTCACTTCTTATTGTTCTAATAATATTTTGTACGTGGCTAGCCTCCGCACCTCGGTAGCTCTCTGTCACCGAAAACATTTCTTTACATTTTCCTCTATGAGAATTAGGAAAATCTTTTTTGCCTCCGATCAGCTGATTTTTATTATTAGCAGAATGTTTTCTACTAACAGTAACTTTTGGCTTGGTGAGTTGAAATTTGGATACAAATGTTCCATCCACATCTTCACGATTTGATGTATATATTAACATTATGTACAGTACTATTATAAATATTAAGACAATCTGTTTGAGTTCACAACACAGATGCAACATCACGACTCTCTTCAGGACAAAAAGTAATGCTGTTACAAGGAAACTTGAGTTCAAAATTACCTTATATTAATGTTTTCACCTTTGAAATAATCGGCAAATTTTACCTCCACAACGTTCTATCGTATTATTGACGCATAAGCTTAGCCACGTCAGTAGGAGAAACCCTGGCCATTTCCATACATCTTTCCTATTTACGGCTCTTCTCGAAGACTCATTTCACTCCCACCCTAGCCTCCCAACCGGGGACTACCAAGCCTGACACAATAGCCCGAGACTACCAAAGCTGCCAAACCGGACACTGGTACCCCCGAAACATAGTATTGCATATTACAGCCTCGTATTGAGCAGGTAAAGCTTGGTTACTGAACAAAAATTTTAAAACAAAAAAGGAGACCAAGCTCAGAAAAATATCAAATTAATCATCCTATCAGTACGAAAGACTTCTCAATCATAGCCTCTTCTACCCCACTCGAACTCACAACACTGGAATCTCTCTACATCCATAGAGCAAAACCTAGCCTCAACATTATGACCTCGGCTGTACCTCTGCACACGGTTCATGCCTGACCCACTGTCCTCTGACTATACAGACGTTGATTCTGGACCCTCCAAGCTCGCTCCAATCAGTTGCATTTTAGACTTACTGCGAGCAACATCTTCGCTCCCTAATATATTGACAATAAAAAGAATTCTGTTTTAGTATACTAAGTTACCTGAATATTTTAGATTTCTGAAGATGGGAGGCATCCCCGAAACGTCAAATTTAATATGATTAGTCGACCGAATATCTATACTTTGAAATTTTAAAACGCGAACTTCTGTCTTAGTCTTGAGGTAAGATGCATACTTATGATACATACATCTCGTGTCTACTTTTAAAGAAAAGGAAATAAATTTCTAATGTGGTTCAGCATGTGATTCCACACTTGTCTGTTCGGATGATGAGACTATATAATAGCAAATATTCCTTTCAAGATTCCATGGTGTGTAGGAGCAGGCCTAGAATGTATTGTGTGGCCAATTTTATTGCATGGTCGATTCATGAATCTAAAACTTTGGTTAAGGAGTCGCTCAACATAGGTTTCCTACATGCATGCATATGTCTAGGGACTATATAAAGGAGATGAACGTTAAGTTCTGTACGCAGGGCCCGGATGCTCAACATACCATCACATGAACGTGGCACGCAGCTGTTGCCGTAATCCCGCTTAGGTGAACCTTAGAAGTTGTGATCGAATGCTTAAAATGTTTGGAACGTTCACTTTCCTGAATTTGATGCTAAATATGCTCCTAAGTTTACGTTTGTTCGGAGCAGTCGTAAATGCCCCTAAGTTAACTGCTGGTTAACTAAAATAACAATATGTAAAATAATTAATAAAGACAACAGTATTGCATAATTTTAAACTTTTCGCTCTATTAGAGTTGGATTCATGTGTTCAGGACACCTACAACCCTCAGACCAGGAAGCAAAGAGCGTAAAGGGAGGACTCACGAGAAATTAGCACCAAACAGTGACGTCATCAGCGACGAATCTATGGCTGAGCAGCCTAAGAGTATTTTAACTAATTTATCCAGAAAAATCGTCATAAATTACGAAATTCATCTCTAGCGTATAAATAAATTAAGATAATATATTTTAATTTAGCAATTATATATAAAAACTTGCAGTGTATGCTTTTGAAATGTTTCACAGCACTAGTGCCGGAATTGTCCCCTTTCGGCGACTTGATTTAACTTCTTTTTTTCTTGACTGAAGCCTTATTTACACATTTTATTCAGTTCACAGTGCTCTTCACCGAACATATGTGTTATTTACCAAATAATATAAGCACCATTATAGCCAATTCCGTATGCGAGAAAAACGACAGTAACAGTTAGCTTTTGCTCGAACTTTCTGTACTTGGCGACAACATTATACGATATTTTGCAGCTCAAGTAGCTGGCCAGTCTTGAGCGGGAGATTGAAAGAAATAATTTGACAAAAATGCGGTAATATGTTCAAGAAAACAACCTACGAAGGCCTGAGGTCCCACATTCAAATACATACTTCGACTCGTCGATGTGATGTAAATTTGCTACGTGTGGTCACGGCTAAGTTTTATTTTAGTCCCATTGAGTCTTCCCGTTGCATTCTTTTCTTTCTGGCTCAGACTACAGGTATTTCATGAGACGACAGAATGAACTAATTCAATGCTTCAGTGTATTCATAGTTTATAATGCTGCACTCAACGCCTTTTTCCATTTCTGAAAATGACCACCATCTGGTATAAGCTAAAATGAGACTTTCCAAATGATGAGTACATACTGGGCAATTACCTTCATTTAGCTGCTATTCATAAGAGTAATTCTTATCAATACACTTGCTGTAATAAATGCTAATGCTGAAGACCAACAGCTGTTACGAAAAATGGCATATTACGTCTGCTATAGACACTAGACTTTCGTCATGTGGTTTCCTTCACAGCGTTCGAATGCGTTGCTGTGCCTGCGCAAACAACAAAAACGAGCACTGCTTTCTGAGACGACATTCACTAAATATTTGAAAAGACACAAGACGCTGCACTACTGATATTTGCCAAGCCAGCGCATATGACGGTAAACATTTTATTGAAACTGTTGGTTGGCCCACAGTTGTGTTTGCAGAGACAGCACGAAGTTGTCGAACGCGGTGAAGTGAAAACACAGTTATACCGTATAAAATATGCACCGTACTTCAAACTGTAATATGTCATTTTTTAGCTCCAAAAATTTTTATGGTAGTAAAACATCTATTACAGGCACTCAGACCAGCTGGTTTCGACTATAAAATGTCATTATAGATGTTTTTCATCGCTGCCCTTGTGTTTCTTTTTATTCTAAAGATAAGGTTTCCAACCAACCGTCCTATATCAGAAATTTTATGGTTGTTTATCATATATGATATGAAAACTGCGAAACAGTTATGCAGTTCATCCAGAATTGTGCTTCTTCATTAGTTTCTACCGGGTTAAAACTGACTGCCCACTGGTGTTAATCCAGAATATAACGGTAAATATTGTCCCTTGCATTAGCTTCAAGAATTGTACTTATATGGCGATGACACACGCTAGTCAAAAGAACGAGTATCGTCATTTCTTCGTCCGAAAGTTATGTGTAACTCTTCTAAACACAGCTTTGATATTGTCAACAAATGGTGTGAAAATGTATACCGTCAGTTCAGCAGTTTACTCCACAAGTGCCGTTAGTTACTTTCGAACATATCATTATATCTGGAAGAACTTGTAATTCAGAATTGCTGCAAGTGTGAGCGATTTATATTTAAATGGCCACATTTACATATTGGGACAAAAAGATGACGATACTCATTCATTTGACTAGCGTATGGCATCGTCATTATAGGTAAGTTGTAGCATGAAAACTGGCACAATCGGAATGTAAATTGCTGCAGCTGGGATTATTTCCCTTAAAATAAATTGTCGCCTATAGTTCTTCATCACTAAAGTTTGAATTTTTTTATTATTTTTGGGTGGAATCGTGTTATCCACTTATTACATTAAAGCCCAAGGAACGACAGATAGAGCTGAAATAACAGTATCAACATTTGTTTCGCACACACAGACACCGATCAGCTGTTACTCCAATGTCAAAATAGTTTCCTCTTCCATTTTCAATAGACAAGCAGACAAGTTACGGAGATCACTTCAAATTTGAAATTTAATATAACTCAGAATACAATGCACTTTTCTGCTATTTCCATGGCAAAGAGACACATTTGGACGATTGGATGAGTAAACGCGTGCAACACAGAAACTTGTTGGCCGGCCCCGTTGCCATTACTTCGTCGATCGAGCAATGATTGCGGTCAGGTGTTACCCCCAGACGACGGGTGTTTAGGCAAAATCAATTTCAACTGTTTAGGAAACAAAGACTAATGAAATCGAGGTCTGACAGTTTCGGATACATAGGCCCGTTTGCCTCCAATAATGACAAATAGCAGATAGCCAGTAATGGGTCTACCTGACAACTGGGCTATTGGACATTTCAGCTCGAGAAAATTTCGTCAAACCAGACATTTAACCGGCCCGACATTATGCCTAGATCAAGGCATCTATCGGTCATCTGGCAAACTCAAACCCAGAGACACTCTGACTCTAAAATTCCTATCTACAGTATTGTCCAATGGATTCCCTGGACCAAATCACAACACATATATATTGTCAGATTTTTTTGTCGTCTTTTAGGCCTCTTCTTGAGACCTTTAAAGTGCACTAGCATTAATTAAAGGAAATAAAGCCCACTGTCAGATGATCTAGTTTCCTTCAACATTTGTCTTCGATGTTGCTGACTAGTGTTGATAACATTTCGCATTGAACGTCTAGTGTGAGACAGAGACAGGGCCAGGCTTTTGTGTATTTAATATAATGTCAGCTAGTATTTAAATGAATATATTTAAGCTATAGTAGAGATAGCTGTTGCTCATAGGACTTTTTGTAGATAACGTATAAACGTCTTAGTAATGGCTGTTCAATAGGGTTCGCCGATGTGACGTCATAACTCTCGCGACCGCCATGTTGATGACGTCATTTTTCGATGCTGGTTTGATGTAAGTCCCACCGTTTCTCTATCTAGCTGCTTCTCGGGGCTTCCCACGTCTCTTCCTTCGTGTTGGCAAATATTCTATGCATATCTGCATCCTTGGGCGATAGTCTATGTTTTCATTATTAGATTCCCATCGTAATGTATTACTCATGAATAATAATTAGTGACATGTCTGTTCTTCTATTGTTAGAAAAGCCCTGCATGCCGATGATGCATCAGTCAAGGCTTCAATTTCATGTGAGCGTAAAGGTTAATAAATATCGTACAATAAATATTTACTGTTACTTATTTTCTATAACATATATGTTACAAGCTTAAAAAACTAGAATATATTCAGTTCACAAACTAATGAAAGGGAACGCTTACAACGCTTAAATACTTGTAGAAGACAGTATATTATCAATTTTGTGTAATGAATATCACTAATTAATTACAGAATATATATTTAACCTTTTTTCGTAGAAATAAATTCATATTAGAAAAATATCTTCACTTGATTGCCCGTGCAAAACACTAAAAAAACAGACTTAACAACCCGTGCCCCATATTTTCGAAAAACAAACAAAGATGCGCAAATATCTTCTGCTTTTCTTATCGAAAGCTTGGAAAAAAAAACGGAGATTTCACAGTTAAAATCTCTGCTCGGAGTCTGATGGCGGGTGCACACTGACGCAATAAGTTCCCAGTCACTGAGCTTTTCACTTTGTGGTGACTTCGACTTGCAGCATTTGAATGTAACTCTAAACTGTGTGTCTTTGAAGCTTTAAGCTAACATATAAATAGGGAGCATACTCAAAGTTGACCACTGCCTCTTGCTGATGCGTACAAGCTGGACTATATGACTCATAATTTAGATATTCTTTCCACTGGTATAGCAGTGTGCAAGCCGAAGCCTTGCTCACTGGAACGTAATCGGATGTAGAATGGTGTGCAGCTCGGTGTGTGCCCACCCTAAAACTTGTATCAAATATAGTAGCTACTTAATAACATTTATAACTATAGTGTACGGAAGGTCTGCTGTGGTCCGATATCTACCTCGCAACGCGTAATGCACAAGTATAAAAAAAAATAACTTGTAAAAATGGTAAATGTACTGTGAAAGTGAAGTATAATTGCACTCTTATTCAAAGCAAGTTTTTTTACCAATGTCGTCAACGTTTAAACCACACGCATGAGCGTCGATGAGCACGTTACATGCATGTATATTCAAGTGAAGCATCATGTAACCTTAAATTATAAAGCGCACAATGTGCTGCTAAGAACATTCACTCAAGGTTGACTTGACAGCTGATGTAGGAAAACTACAGAACGCGAATCTCGGTAATGAATTGCGTTCCAGCCCTCATGGGGGTAAGACTTTTATACCATAGCCTACCACTGTACATAGTAAATAGACTTAAGGCCTTCACTGTAATTAAACGGTGATGGAAAAATATTTCTGACCGGACAGTCCCCTTCATTAGCTTAATCTCTTCATCTTTGTTCCGTCTGATGAAGAATATCACCTCCTTTAATTTTCAGATGCGCTCATGAAGCACAAAGGAAAATGCCTTGGCTGTAAAAAGGCAGTGAAAGTGAGTAACCATAGGTCCTAGTGCTGAGAGGTACTTGAGGCGTTTCCTCACCTCGGATTTTACAGATTTGGCAAAGGAATGAAAAACACTCATCTCTTTGCAACCTAGTAAATGAATATTTCCTGCCTAAAGCTCCATGCTGAGACCGATAATGGCAACTAACAAACAAGCCCTGTGTAATTATATAGCAGGGGTTATAACGTTGCGTTGCTTGGTAACGGTTCTGCTTACTATAATAAGAACATGGGCAATCCGACTGCACTACCCGTGGATAGAAGCAGAGTAGACTGCATTACGCCGGAACAAAAACCTTTCACAAGGACGAGGAATTTTTCAAGACAACATCCGGATATCACAACTCAGCCCAGCAAAAGTAATGGAGTAATAGTTATGGGTTAAAATGCCGCAAGGAAAAGATCGTGCCGCTGTAAAAGGCTGCCGACGGAGAAGTGAAGAGGCAATTCGAATTTAGTAAAGGCATATCGAAAAACAATGTCTCCAGTTGTTTCTCAAAATTATTGTTACATTAACATTTTTTATATTTTCGTGTCATTAGATGTGTTCTAACTTCTAAGTCGACTTGAAAGCATTTTTGCTTAAGGCAAGGGCTTCAGCCCGCCCTGTATAGATATTTACCGGAACTGCGTGCAAATTATACTTGTAGCAAGATTGATGCCACCATCGACGATGTGTAGTAAATAACTGGTGTGCTAAATAGGGGCGGTATCATTACATACATTTAACTGCAGATCCATTAGGTGAAAAAAAAACTTAAAAAAAGGGCAGAAAGGAAAAAAAGGAAAATAAAAAAGTAGAGACTCAGGAAAGTCATAAATTTCAAAAGGAGTTTTGAGTTTTCCCTTTGTTGTTCGTATGCTGTGTTCGCTTTATTCCTCAGTAGGATCAGGAGGAGTAAACATATCGGCAATTTCAGCAGCAGTTTTTCCTTTGGTTTCCTTGACCACAAAACAACTGAATACGAAGCACAGAACACAACAGCTGGAGTGGAGCCACATCACTCCGCTCATACCAATGACGCTCTGCAAAGGAAAAAACATTGTTACGGTAACGTCTCCTTCACCACCGCACTCCTACTAGAAAACCCCCATGCGGCAACAAAATTCCAAAAATTATGTGACTTATAATTCGTCGAAGCTTTCAAAAAGGTCAGAAATTAGTATACAGGACGAGAACGGGAACAAGTCAGTAGTTAGTGGCCTAAATATTAGCGTAACTGTAAGACACGAATACTTACTATCAGTGGCCGAAATAGAAGTGTCACGAGATACGTGAAGAACCAAAGAGACAGAGCAGTAAGTGTCACAGCCATTTCTTTGACGTCCGTAGGAAATACTTCACCTGTCAATAACATGCATAAAATTAACACTCTGTTCGGAATGAGCACCCTTCATTAATTGCCATTTAACGCTGGTTCCTAAGACGGCCTTTGGTCACCATAGGTTCAGATAAAATCTTGTAATAATTTAACATGTTGCGTGTCCACGTAAATAGCAAAAAGGTTCACAACATTATGTGCTCCAATTGACGTCTTGAAAAAATGTCTTGAGCCTTACTCTTTAGTGACAATTACTCAGCCATCTGACGTACCAGTTAATATTTTAGCATATGTATCTCTTGGTCCACACACGGCTGTGTAAACACGGACACTTAAAAACCGCTGGGACGCCTTGTCGCGTGTAGACCGCTGGTTTCTCTCCAGTCCAATGGACGAGCGCTCTCGTTGCATTGTCTGAATACCTCGTTGTTTCCTTGCAGACACAAATGTGTGTCAACCACAACACTTAGTACAAATACTGACAGCTGTGCCAGTAGGCCCAAGTGCCCCAGGCTGAAAACAGCTCACTTTACTGCTGCTTAGGGTACGTTCGATTGGATGAAGAAATTAAGCCTTAATTTAGGGTTAAAGTTCTCCGAAACTCCTGCCGGACGCTTTGACTTTGCCACTTGGCATCGTTTTGCAAGTGATATAAGCAACGCAATTACGTTATGCCTACTGAAAATACCACGTGACGGAGGCAAGATTCAGTTTCTGAAAGTTTAAAGGTTAACAAAATAAGGGTCAATGTTTGAAGCTCAAATCACAGGTCGTAGCCAGCGCACCAGTCTGAAGTTTCGTTCAAGTCAAGCCTCGAGCACTTAATTTCCACGCATAGTCGAGCTTGCCCTTAGCAGAATACAGTAACGCATTCTGATATTCAGCTGAGAGAACACCTGTAACTTTGCACCTGTCCCATGACAGGCTTTATTCACAGGATAAATGGTGCGACAATATCCAGCTCGTTAGAAATGGACGAAAACGCGCAAACTTGGGATATGCCGGTTGAAGTACGCAGCTATCAGTGAAAATCCAACAGTTCGGACGCATTATACGGTAGTGAGGAAGGGGCTTTAGGACTTTTTATGTTTATCCCTGTGCCTCACCTTTTCGACCGTGGTGTTTTCATGGCAGTAACCTCAACAAGAACAAAACAAACATAAACTGGTGCTTATGCGGAAGCTACTAACGCTGTGAACCTAATGAAGTTTGGTGATTTTGTACCCTATCCAATATATGTCCGTAAATTGAAGCTTATAATGTTTCCAGATTCTGTAACTGCCGAAAATTGGCTCAGGAGTACGATCGTGATAATCGAATTTCGATATAAAATTGCTTTAGATTTAACCTCAGCACAATTTCTAGTAAATGCAGTAGAGCAAAAATTGAAAACTATTTTATGTATCATAGTTAAATCCCGTTCGATAAATCCGTAGAGTTAAGGCAAGCAATTACATCCATCGAGCAAAGCCAGTTCAGGAATCCGCTCAATGCGATTGGCATGTGTTTACAATGCCATTGGTCTTTGAAGCTAAGTATTTCGAATTACTGCATATTCAGTATTTACAAAAATTATAATAGTATTTTTGCCACCCTGACATTAATTTCCGTACTAACCCATCACTACAAAGGGCATAGGCCCGAGACCAATACTGAAGGCGATGATGTAGAACACCAGGGAAGTGAGAGGTATCCATTTCACGGTCGTGAGGTCGTCACCGGCTTCTTGCCAGAAGAAAAACATCCCAGTGGCCACTGCGAAAAAAAAAATCATTTAAGTATTTTACCCTCTGCCCGGCGCGGTTAAAGAACGCCTTCCTAATAGCTGCATTATAGAAGTAACCATATATGGTTACTTGCTTAGTAAAAGGTTAGCCCTCTGCCGGACATTCGGAAACCATAGCTGGTATCGTCAGGATTTTGAGCTTTCAAACCCAAGATAAAAAAGGCACCATAAAAAGGCCTTTACATACAAGAGCTCTACCTCTTCACGCCGCGCACAAAGAAGTAGTTATTGCAATTGAATAATTTAACTCGGAATACTTTAATTCTGAAGAACAAATTGCTAGTGCTTCAAACTAAACACAGAAAACAAAAATAGACCTCTTAGCTCGCCTCGCAACATCAAAATATTTCTAGTGGAATCAAAGCGTTAAAATAAACGTGAGACTTCCCGCTATTGAAAATGGACACAGCTTCCGGCTTTACCAGGGAGGGTGGGCAGTCTCTAACCTCCCATGTCGAGGTAAAATCTTGGTCCTTAAGCCACCCTCTCCCATTTTGTATTAAGGAATAAGGTTAATGTTGTGATTAAATGGCCAACCGAGTATTAGCTGAAGGAAGTCACCCGCAAGTCTGTAAGTTTGTGCGAAAGAACAAGGACGGAATATCCGCAAGGTCAGTCTTCCTTTGGACCTCTCATACTTCCTTCGTACCATTATTTTGTGCCCCACGCTTGATATATCGCTTATGTTCTTTTCTATGCACTTATTTATAGTTGTGCTGTAATATTGGATATATCTATTGATATAGAACCATCATATAGGCCATGCTACGTCTCTTTCATTAACTTATTTACATCTGTTGCAAAGCAAATGCAATAATAATTACAACCACTAACGAATTTATTAGACATGTCTTCTTCCTAATGCCGTAACTACTAGTCGGATGTGCCAAGTGGATAGGTTTTGGTGCCGAGCTACCTTGTTGAATTCACGTACTAGCGCAGCCTTCCATACGATCGAATTTCAGTAGGACACAGAAAATTAATTCTGGTATTCTTTATTTTCTTACCCCTGAACACCCAGCACAGTGAACGTGGTAACCACAAAGCCGTAAGGGCTTTAACAAAAAGCCTATAATTTTTCCTGGTGATAGAAGCAGATTCCTTTTTCTCCAAAAATTTGGTTCGCACAACTTTTTTTTATTTTACCTTATGAGAGAAAACAATTTTCGCTGTTATACAAGTTGGGAGTTAAATTAGAAGTATAATTTCCATAATAATCCGTTTAAATAACTCATCTTGTAGTGAGTGTTAATCAGACAGAAAAATTGTTATTACTTTTAGATGGTCTACGAAATATTTCTTAGCGTTTTGAGAACAGAAGCCAAGCACTTTGCAAAGTGATTATATAGCAACTAATTGAAATGCCATCTGAAAATAAAAATGTATTCAGCAGTGAAAATATTACAAATACAAGGAACTACAGTGGTACTCTTTAATAACTATTTAATAACTCATGTACTAATATGACAAATGACAGTGAAAAATCTCTCTGTATAGGTCTATAATTTTTTCACTATTTTAATAAACTTATTAATAAGGAGAATATAATTCATAACCTGGACAAATTTTACGACTCAATCGAGTCCAGCCTGCAGTTCATAGACTTTTTCTGTCTATTTGACAGTATTATATGATCTGTCTGCAGACAGGCTCATCTTCGTAGTCAAATATTCCATTAATGTCAACTATGAATCTTTCAGTCCTGCATGTGTCCGCATTTAAGGAATATACCTCCAAAATATCTGCCATAAGAGATTCTTTACATTTTTTCACAGAGCAGCACATTCTAACAAATGCAATCGTTACGCAATTCTAGCAAACAAGTAGAGACTCATTTCTATAGAGCAGGAGCTGCACCGTCCCGACTATTGCTGTTATGTGCAGTTTGACTTATATAGTGTAGCATATCTTAGGCACGCCTGAAACACGTTGGTACTTGTAGCAATTAACCACAAAAAACTATAGTCATCAGCGTAACGAAGATCAAAGGGGTGCTTATGCAAAATCTCCGCTGTCATTTTTGACCGCAGGGTTCACTATATAGTGGAAAAAACGTTCAGGAAAACCTGAAGTAAAGAGATGTTTTAATCTAACTGTACTGAAGCAAAGAGATGCTTGAATCTAGCTTTGAACGCCGGCTATTAATTTTACTATTATCTTAAACCATGCTATTACTACGAGAAAAAAATTTGGTGTGGCAATACGTTTTTCTGGAAAGTGGGGACCTATCATTACTAAATAGTAAATCCACTTACGAAGGCACACTCCCATAACGGCAGAAGAAACTTGCAACAAAATCTGGCGGCCTACGTAGTCCAAAAACGGAGCTGCAGCGACGGTAGCAACCAGCTGAACACAGGCGATGCAGATGCTAGCGGAGTCGGCTGTCATCTCGAGGTTGGCGCTCTGCACAAAATGGCAGCAAGGTGTGATGGAGCTACCAAATGGCAGACAGTTGTTACAAATTGACTTATCGCACGTACAGTACATTCAAGATAGAGATTACTGGCATTGGAAATACTGAAAGTAGTGCAATAAAGTTGCGAAATGACCTGTCATCTGGAGTTTTGTTTGAGCATGAGAAGCTTTAAAATGGCTTATTGGCATTATGAAACAGCGAGTTGAAGTAGGAAAAGTTGTATTTACGTATTAATAGAGCAGGTTAGAATTGCGTCGTTAGAGTTGCAGGCCGATGCACGTTAAATGAAGCTACACGAAATGGCAAAAAAATTATCTCTGCGAAATACCTGGAAGACGGACTTCATGTTGAAGAGCATGGCGTTGATACCGGAGAACTGCTGGAAGAACATCAGAAGTATTGCTATCACAAGAGGCATGCGGACGCTGGGTGCAAGAATGGCCCATGGGGTGATTATTCTCGGTTCGTCGTCGACACTCAACGCCATCTCCGTCAGCTCAGGCTCGATGTCGTAGTGGTCACCTGGGGGAACCCGTGTTCGTTAGTTTGAGCTCATGTCTTCTTGCAAACGTCTCGCACAAACAAAGAGAAATAAAATAAAGCAAATTTAGCAGCTGCCGACCTTGGCTGCAATTAATGTAGCTGTTTCACGATAGTTTCATGCAAAGATTTTTTGCATATTAATAACGTATTATTATCATCAACGAGAGAAGACTTCCGTTTATATTATGTACAGGTTAGAAGAATTAGTGGCAGAAAACAGGGTTGCTAATTATAACAACTGACCGTTCAGTTTTGTTAATGACATTTCCGCTCTAACAACTAAATTTATAACGTTTCTATAGCAGGACTAGGCATTGCGCTCCCTTTATAGTGCGCCCCTTAATTACGCCCATGCGTGCCGGCCGCACTAGTCTGAAGCCTGGACATTCTCGGTGATGGTAAGTGATGGTGACGTGTACGCGCGGTGCGTGTGCGTGCGTGTGTGGCCCCACAAGTGCCGTGCAGTTAATACGTTGCGCAACAGAGG
>LQNS02007217.1:1316545-1336345 GCA_001587735.2 Parhyale hawaiensis
CAAGGTGGACTGTCAAATTGTCACTGCACTGCAGACAGCCAGACACGTACACGCGCACCGCGCGTACACGTCACCATCACTTACCATCACCGAGAATGTCCAGGGTTCAGACTAGTGCTTCCCGGCCGCGAGCATTGCTTTTTTTGGGGGGCGGACTGGCGCGAGGCACAAAGTTCTTCAAAAAGGCACGCCAAGGACTGGTGCATTACAATTTTATTGTACCTCTTTTTTCATCTTTGGCTTCAAAAACGAAAAATATTCTCAGAGTGCAGCGGCCTGCCACTCATTAGGCCATATATATATAGTCCTACATCTTGGAAATTGAAGCCCGACCTTCCGATTCCCTGTAGACATTGATTAAAACTGTGAGACCTTAAATTATTGTCTATACGTGTACGTGAATATTCCTACAGTGTGAACTCTGAAATCGACAATGCAAAAGTAGAAACTTCTCTCACCAGACATGATACATCTAACGTATTGAACGTTTATCATTTTCATGTGTGTTAATTCCGAATCTTCTTTGGCTATCTGATTCATTCAAGAACCCGTTTTGACCATATACTGTATAATTATGCAGCAGCTAGCTGGCGTTTACCTGTAAGGCTGTAATACGTTATATTCTATGTCTACGCAAAATACCCTAGCAATATTTTATATTTTCTATGCATAAGTGGCGCTTGGTAGTAAAGTAACATTTCGGTAAGATTTCATGGGTGTACTCTTTTAATAGCCAGTATAGGTTGTATAATAGTATTAGCCGTTAGTTCAGGGAAACCTTCATTGTACCGAGAAAGACATAATCTGTCTTTAATTAGAACGGGATGCAGCTGTAGACTTTGTAGAATTTTTAGAGATATAGATATATTATTGTCGTTCTCAGCACAGTGAAATTTCATAGACCTCTCTGCTTCCCGCCCTCTATAGACGAGCACGCCAACAATGACGACCTGGAAGACGCCGAGCTGCTGGTGCAGGCCCTCTTCAGTGGGTATCAGAAGGGACTTTTCACCTTAGAGTTTCGGCAGTAATAAATTTACAGAGGAAAGATGAGAGAAGCTGGAGTAAAATGTGGAAGTACTGACGTTACGGAATATATGTACGTTGGTTACATATGGTAGTAATATTGGGGCTGAAGGACGACTTGATTCATTTTATGAGAGGGGAAGCTGAATCCCCACTCCCTCTTGTTACCTCTATTGCCACCTCGATGAGGACAACAACTTCTTTATGACCCCTGGCTTTCATCCTAGCTATCCTCCTGATTTCTTGCAGAAGATTGCTCCTGAGCAGATAGACGTCCTCAGCATCAGGATCGTAATGAAGAGCTGCAGAATATGAATAGGCCAAGGTAAAAGGGTCAGCAATTTCCTATCCAGTCTCAGCACAAGGAGATGAAGCTCTGGAACAAGGTGCTCAAATGTTCTCTTTAGTATACAGCAGGCCAACCAGGAGTAGAAGATGGTTAGTGTCCTGAGGAAGGCCATATATAGCGTCATTATGGACGATTGGCAGCCCTCCCAGGATAGCCACTGTTTGGGCGCTATTTCCCTCACCGCACGGGCAGGCGTACATAGACAGTTTCTTAAAGTACATACAACCAGACGCTCTACCTAGCTGCGGCCGTGGAGAGGCTGTTTAGCATACTTGGGAACATGTTCAGGTCCACCCTGGAAAGGTTAATTTTAAAATGGTGTCCTTCCTCAATGGCAGCATGCCATTTTGAGGTAACGGCACTATGAGGAGTACAAAACAAACGGAGAGGGGGAAGAGAGAGGAAGAAAAGGAAGACAAAAAAGAAGAGGAAGAAGAGGGAAAGGAGGCGATGAACACGGAGGAAGCTGACGAGTAGATTTTTTAATTCTGTGCGTCCCTTTTTCTGTGCAAAATGCAGTGATAGTTAACGTGTTTTTAACAATTTTATGCTAGTTTTCATCCATTGAAAAGTATTTTTGTTGTAGACACAGTGAAATTATCAGGCGCGCATTGAAATAAATCAAAGACGCACGTTGATACGTAATGGTGCAATGAGAGAGAGAAAGATTTGGGGTGCTGGCGCTTTCCTGTGAAGATTAATTAAGGCGCAGGGGACGCAGACGCACAGGCAAAAAAACATGAAGCGCACCCACCCCTGGTTGCTAATGCAGTAGAGAAACTTTCAATGTTTAGTGCATGGCACTTTTGTATCAAACTAACCTTTGAACTGTGTAGGAATATGCAGCAAGCCAGGTTCTGCAACGACACACGTATGTGCTATTTCCAACACAAAATGAGTAACACGCTGCATAAGTCACAGTTATTTGATTCCACTTCCCATTCAGCATAGCTGAATCGAGACCAGGAACTTCTGCAAAACTTCTGTCATGAGGTTTAGATTCGCCATTTTTGATCGAGCGTCAGGCGTTCAACAAATGCGACTACGTATGAGTCTGAGGCCGTCGAAAGCGTAATTGGCTAATAAATTACGCTTGAAATTCGATCGAAAGTATCGTATGCGAAGCTTGGGGATAGAGTTTTAGCCAAACTATGTCTAAACGGATTAGACTATCTACATGGAGCCATGGGCCAACCGAACAAGCTCCCAGACTCCTATATAGGAGGATTACAACTGGCCTCGTTATGGCGATGACAAACGATGGTCAATAGAAAGAGTAGCGTCATTTATTCGTCCGAACGTTATGTTGAACTCCCGTGAACGCAGCTGTGGGAATCCAAGAAAAAGTGAAAAAAATGTTAACCATCACTTCAGTTTGCTCCACAAGTGCCGTTAGTTAACTTTTCGATATCTCATCATATCTGAAGGCGTATATAACTGAAAATTCTTTGCAAGTTTGCGCTATTTAAATGGAGCCATCAACGCAGTCGGACGAAAAGATGACGATATTCGTTCTTACGGATAACGTGCGGCATCGGCACAGGCCACACGTTATGCAAAAGAACAAGTATCAAAGTTTTGCGCGCGAAATCGACGTCTAAAAACCTGCACGTTCCCTCTTTAGCGCGAATTCTAGGATGGAGCAAGCGGCACTTCTGCGCTCGATTCACTGATCAAATGCCCGAAATTCTGTAAACAAACCGCCACCAGCAGGAAGCAAAGAGCTACTGCCATGGATAGCGGTTAACATTTTCCGGGCAGATTCTTCGTCTTTTAGTCAGTGTTATTTATTTATATTGCATTGCGTTCAGACTACACTCTTTGCTTCCTGGCCGCCAGAGATATCTATCGAAGGATAGGGCGTTTAGTTTGCTTTCGGAGCGGCAAAGATTTATTATTTTCAAGATATTAAGATATTCTATCATATAATTGTATTTAACATTACTTTTGAGGGCATTGGATAGCATCTATTATACTATTCTGATTGTCAGAAGTATTTTCATCATAGTGTTCAATCCGTAGCCATGACAACGTCGATTGGATGAACGGAGCTCCAAGTTTTTTGACCAACGGACCATTCTCACGTGTGAATAGAGAAGCGCTTTTTTGCACAAGAAAAAATTTGCGAGAGTTTCCTCAGCTTTTGGCTAGCGTGTGTCATCGCCATAAGTGTCTGTAACGACCTCCTCGCTTCGTACAGATTCCCGATTGCCAGCCAGCTTACCTCTTAGTTTCTGTAACGACCTCCTCGCTTCGTACAGAATCCCGATTGTCAGCCAGCTTACCTCTTAGTTTCTGTAACGACCTTCTCGCTTCGTACAGATTCCCGATTGCTAGGCAGCTTACCTCTTAGTTTCTGTAACGACCTGCTCGCATCGTACAGATTCCCGATTGCTAGGCAGCTTACCTCTTAGTTTCTGTAACGACCTCCTCACATCGTACAAATTCCCGATTGCTAGGCAGCTTACCTCTTAGTTTCTGTAACGACCTCCTCGCATCGTACAGATTCCCGATTGAGAGCCAGAAAATTGGCGACTCTTTACAGAATGGCAGCAGCATGGCGAAAACGGCCGCCGGGACCACGGAGGCGATAGCCAGCCACTGCCAGCAGATGGACGCCCCGACGCCGTAGGCATAAACAATGCCGACCGTCACCTGCACCTGGAACAGCGCACCTGCGCATGCAGGTCAAATAAGAAAGAAGATAGAATGTGCATAAGTTTTTTGCAGGAGTAAATGTATTCGGTCATTTCTAGATGAGATACGCAATACGAACAGAGGTGGATACAAAACAGTATATTCCAATAGCTTTAACGTGCGGAGAGCACGAGTGTTATAGCAAATTTTAGGGCACATTCAAGATGCCTCTGATATGAAAGTTATAAAATTCAAAAATCTCTTGGACTATTATATAAAAAAATCAACTGTTAACGAGTAAAGTCGAAGTCAACTTGGCCACCAGCTCCACTAGGAAACTCACATGCACTGGTTCGTGCTGCGGACAGGCCAAGTGGCCCCAGAGGAGTAAATACAGCTGCAGTCGACCACGGGTCAATATAAGAACTATGATGTCATTGTCATTGATGAAAGGTTTAATGACGCCCCCTCCTACCCCCCCCCCTCATTTATGGGCAAGGTAAGTGCCCCCACGGTAGCTGTGTATATTCAGCAACTACCGACCGAGCACACCAAGCGGAGCAAAAACGGTTACTGTTATATATGCGTTTGCACATACAACATCCTTACGGGTTAATTTTAACATTCAGATGTGTAGACGCATTCTTTGCATCATGCAACTTCATCTTTTCGAATGTTACCAATGATCAATACTGATCAGTTGAAATAATGCGAACAGACATAGTTATTTAAATATTTCAAAATGTCAAGGTATATGAGATCTCGATGCTCGTATAAAGCGTTTAATTTATGATACGAAGAGCATTGAAAGGTGGATAGCCATAGTGGACTACCAAACCAAAGCCCAATGTGGACACGGCATGTGACAGGCGAAATGAGCTACTGATGATGCCGTTCTCTGTGTTGACGTTGCAACTGTCTTGATATTTGCGGTGGGGCTTAGCAGGATACCAGAACAGACCCGACACACTAGGCTACATGCAAGAAGGGGACTCATATACTAGGCTACAAGAAGATTCGTGTTATAGCAGGCTATCATGAGACCTGACACATTATAAGTTGAAAGAAGAGACTTCGACACACTAGGCTACATGCAAGAAAGGCCGGGAGATACCAAGCTACAAGAAAGGCCGCGTGATACCAAGCTACAAGAAAGGCCGCGTGATACCAAGCTACAAGAAAGGCCGGAAGATACCAATCTACAAGCAAGGCCACATGATACCAAGCTACAAGCAAGGCCGGGAGATACCAAGCTACAAGAAAGGCCGGGAGATACCAAGGTACGAGAAAGGACGAGACATACATGGCTCTAGCTGGTGCATAGTGCTGAAATTACTGATTTGACAGTAAAGTAAGCTAGGAATAAAATAAGTTCGAATAAGCTATCCAGTAGATTTGCATTCCCGTAACTTTTCGAGGAAAACGATAGCAATGCAAAACCAAGAAAGCCCCGTGTGCAGCTACGAATGTCTCGCAAGGTTTATAAAAAATCATTTCTTGTTATCTTACTCTGAATCCTTAAATATATCTATAAAATGTTCCTCGATTTTACGGAATCATTGTAAAAAAAACTCCATACAGGGAAAATTACATCGGAAGACGTACCAGAACAGTGCTGTAAAATTTACCGAAAATTTTACTGCGTACAGCATTTTTCCTTAAATCCTCGAACTGTTACATATTGCTAGTCGTTCCTTCACGGTATCTGCCCATCAGTTCCTCGAAACTCAAGTGTGTTTGCAGAATTTCACCCTAAACCTACAAAATAATACGAGGACCTCAATCCCATGGAAGCTTTGAAGATTATGGATAAGGAATGTGTAATTATAACCTCTTTGCTTGCCTTCAGAATCACCGGTTTCAGAAGAGTCCTGTCGCACTTCACTCAACATGGGTTTGCTCAACCTCAAGAAGTAAAGCTTATTTTCCATGACGCTAACTGAAAACTCATTCTTTCCAGAACATTAATTTTGCAATAATAAGTAGTGGCAAGGTGCATGGATGCCACATTGGAAAGGGAAAGAAGGGAAACTTTTAGCCTCATATGTGATATCGTGGTGACAGCATCTCTGCATTGGACACCGGAAATTCGGGTTTGAGTTTCAGACGCTTACAGCGCAGGCAGCTGGTTTATGTGGGGCATTCCGGCACCGAAAGGAGAGGAGAAGTACGGAGAGAGATTCTCAAGCTGACTCTCACCACTGACTAGAATGAATTTTTAATATGGGTCAAACAGAATTACTTTTGCGTTTTAAATCTGATCACAAATATGGAACTAGAGTGTTACAGGACAAAGCCCGGTAGATTCTGAGTAACCTCAGAAACTACCATGTTTGCTCCTGTGATCGCAGTCAATTATCGAAAATTACTACTTTTTCCATTATCACCTCTTTCATTCTGTAGTTACAATGCCAATCGTCGGACCAGAAACTACAACTACTACTGTATTATCAACCTGTGGTCGTAGAGTCAATTGTACGATTAAAAACTACTACTTTTTCCATCATCATCTCGTTGATACTGTAGTCACAATGTCAATTGCACAACCAGAAACTACAACTACTATTGTCATTCTGGGGTCACAAGGTCAACTGTATGAGTAGAAACAAATACTACTTTTACCATCATTGCAGTTCTTGCATATCAAAGAGCCAATATGCTTTCGATCTCGTACTCCTTCCATTGTCCTCATGCATACATGCACTATTGATCGCGAGATCACTGAGTTCACAGTCACAGCACTATCAGGGGTTTTGCCATCACTATCACGGCATTCATTAATGGCTCTGCAATCTCTTTCAGTCTGTTGCTGATGGCAAACAATGCAAAAGCAGAAATAATTCGATTTGTTCATTAACACTGCGTTCGTTTGTGGATTATCAGGCAGGGCAGTCAATACACCCACGGCCTTTTTGTTTATCAGGCAACGAAAGAGCAATTCTATTTTAAGGCGATGCAAGGCGGGGTGTTGTGAATTTTAATACATAATGCATGCACAGCTTTCAGATAAAACTTAATAAATTAGTATTTGTTCTTTTATTTGGACAGTATAAGTTACTCGGAAGAAATGAGGTAAGCCCCACAGGCTTCAATCCTTGTTGCAGTGGAGCAGAGCAACGAATGGAGCAATTCGCGTACAGCAAGCATGGCTCTTTTACCTCTCAACGGTGGCCTTGTGGTTGCGCCGTACCATGTACTCACGCCCCGGGTTCGAATCCTTACAAACCCCTAACGTATTTATCTCGCTGAATATCCCGGGATGATGAGTGCTTCCCTCGTGGGTAATTTCAGGTGTGAGTAGGGACTAACAATCTGACATTTATATTGAACAAGTTTAAGAAAGAATTAAAGGGAAAGGATCATTACGTTAACTTTTATCGAAAATCGAAAGTGAACTTTGATGGTATTGAAGCGTTGGGTTTCTCTCTGCACCACCCGCTGCTAATTGGACTGTACTGACCTATATGGGGCCCCTCATGTCGACAGTAGCAAATTCTCCCGGGAATGCCAGCACCGACAGAGCTACCATCCCGGCCGACCGGGGACTGTACTCACCCATGAGGTCCCTCATCTCGAAAGCAGCAGTTTCGCTTAGGATTGCTTGTACCAATAGTACTACCAACTCGTCAGTCCCTGGATATGGTACTCACCTATGAAGCCCCTCATGTCCACAGAAGCTATTTCACCCAAGTACGTTGGCACCGCCAGCGTTATCATCCCGACGGAAACTCCACTGAAAATCCGACCAGCCAATAACATGCCAAAATTCAACGCAAAACCTGGACGCAAAGAAAAAAAAGGAAGGTACTAATTATTGCAGTGAACTATCAGTTAAAACGTCTTCATTACATGCGACGAAAGTTCCAGAACACTATTTGACATGACGCTAAGTATCTTGACAAAGTCTGAGTGCAGACAACGATAGGAAAATGCAAAAGTGGTAGGACGGGCTAATGATGAGCTGTGCAAGCGTTAAAGTGTCTGCAGAAGTGGTAAACTACAGAAGTTATAAAAATACAGAAGTGGTGGACTGCAAAAGTGGTTAAAATACAGAAGTGGTAAAACAAAACAGGACGTGGCTAATTTCCCTCAATCAGTTTGTGCATTACATAAGTTGGGTGCATTGCACAAGTGCGCTAACCCTGAAAAAATATACTTAACCCTATACCAGGCAAATAATAATATATGGTAATTTTCATAAAAATATTCCCATGAAACAATTTTTCACGTGCTCAGTCAAGGTTTGGGCAACGAAAAACTTCCATGTAAAGTTCACATAGTTGCCACACTTTCTAACACGGTAGGTAGGTTGGCACTCAGGTGCACCAACCCAAACGATAATCACTAAAATTTCTTCAACGAACTTTTAGGGGGGAAATTTATGGGGTTCCTGCACATTTGGTTAATCGCATGCACAAGCTTAGCAAACCCAGAAATAATTACTTCACCCTGAAATAACTTGACAATTCTATATGCAATCGGTTCAACGATAATAGCTTATACTCATTTTGAAACGTACAATTAAAATTGTCCATGATGAAAAGCTAATATTCTCATGGTATGTTTGGGACCATAAATGAAACTTTGTCAGAAATTTTCAGCTCATGTTATTGTGTAGTTTTCTTTTAAGAAAAGTTTGAACGTTTTGATCACTTTTCAACCATGCAGGACATCTGTGCAAGACTGGCCGATAATTCCAAAACTCACCCACTAGACACCAGCCGAAAATCAAGGGGGCGACACCGAGTAGGATTGTGCCGCGTCGGCCGATGAACTTCAAACAAAATCCACCTCCCACCACTCCGAACATCGCCCCTATGCTGACAAGCGCCGTAAACCATGACAGTTCCATGTCGTCCAGTTTTCTTCCTCCGAGAAGTCGACAAGGTGTCGTTCCATTCGGCGGAGACAGATCAACTCCAGCAGAAGAACTGTAGCCAATGATGTTGCCCATACAGAAAGCTCCCATGGTGACTGATATCGCTGTCAACAACTGCGGTATCCGAGCAGGTTCATCTTTAGGGAGCAGATTTTGTTCAGTTTCTCTGGTGGCCATTTTTCTTCGGCGCATCAATGACGTTCATCAACAACTACGCATAGTTTTGCACATGTCATTCCCTTATTGCTCTTCTATACCATAACGTTATGAAAATCTTAAAACGGACCTTTCTTTTCTGTTAAAATTTTATGTATGTGCAAGAATCCTCAGAGTAGATGGGGTCTAGAATAGAATTTTGTTTTAACAGAAAAAATACGTATACTTCACACTGGGAGTAGAGGTACATACTTGTTGAATTGGGAGCTCATTGCCTCTGCTAAGGGGGTTATGTATTTGTTAGAATTTGTCTGTCTATTCGTCTATTTGCCCCTCTCGCCCATAACTCAATAAATATGGGCGGATCTTAATGAAATTTCAGGGAATATTAGGTGTGTAAGGAGTAGCAAATAATTAATTTTTGATGAAGTTTTGCCCAACCGTTTGCTTGCTTGTCTTCCGTTTTCTTGGTAACATAACTTACACAGTAATGAACGGATCTTTATGAAATTTGCAGGAATTGCTGGTAATGGTACGAAGAGCAATTGACCAAATTTTTGTGACGCTCTGTCATCTGTTTATCTCTGTCTTTTATATATTTGTCAGAACATACCTCAAAAAATTAAGGACAGAGCTTCAAGACTATAACAGGAACTGTTATTACTGTCTAGAGGCACAAACAACCATATTCTGATGATGATTATAAAGGGAAATCCAGGTCTCAGAACCATTTTTAATTTTAAGGTAATATTGCACATTGCCTTGGTTGGCGGAGGTGAGTGCTCTCAGAGTGCTCTAGTTATAGAGCTAATTGTTAACATTCATGTATATTTAAGGTATCTATATTTTCTATGGAAAGTAAAAATTGATTATCTGATCTACAGTTGAAGATAAGTCCATAATAAATTAATAATAAAAATAATAATAATAACTAGAGAGCACTTTGAGCGCATCCTTCCGCCAAGCAGGGCAACGGCAACGAAAAACAATCAATATAAATCATAAAAATTAGTTTGGTTCGATTAAACCAGAAAGCAGGAAACGTAACATTCTCTGCTACTTTGAATAAGCAATCCGTTTCTCATCTAATGACATCTTAACAGTTGAGCTGATTCAAACAAGTCAGAATTTACAATACCACTGAAGTTACAGTCCTGGTGCACGCTCGTTCGATTGGATCCTTAAAATTAATCTATACCAGTCCCACTTCACTTCAATTACACGCAATCCATATACGAACGTTAGCCCTGTAACCTGGAATCGTGTTGCAGGTACTAGAAAAAATACAGTCCTGTTGAGCCTACTGACATTTCCTTATTGCGAAGCAAGATTGAGTTTTCGACACTCTCACACATATGGGGCGCTTTCGATCGGACGCCAAAATTAAGCTTTCGAGGCCTGACTTGTCCTACATTTGAAGCACGTGCCTTGGCTTCGACATGTTGAATTGATTCTTAATCGGTAGTCATTGAGACTTGCAATGACTTATTTTTTACTCCGTAAAATGGAGTTTCCATCCGGGTGAACGTAATCGGGTTACTCGATCCTAACCCGTGCTACGCGATTCAAATAGGCAAAGCTGAAGCTTCTGTCCGAAATTTCGGACAAGTAGAATCTTGAGGGCTAAGGGTAGGTTCGGCTGGGCACCAGAATTAAGCCAGTGAGGCTTGATTTGTTCGAAACTTCAGGCAGGTGCCTGGCTTCGACCCCTTAAATTGAATTTCAGGCTTTGACTTTTGAGACTTCCTGAAACTCAAGCTTGCTTCATAAAATGAAATTTTCACCTGATTCAACGCAATCGGGTTGCTTTTAGCATCTGAAGAATAATTTCAAAGTTTCAAAGCCGAAGCTTAATGCTGTTTGAAATTTTGAACAATTCAAGAGCTTAATTTCAGTGCCCAGTCGAACGTGCCCTCAATTTCGGGGCCTAAACGGACATGCCCATGACGATTAGGGTCAAACCATGGAACTCAAATCTGAGAGTGGAACCAGGGCACCGGTCTGAAATTTCAAACAAGCCAAACCTCCAATTCTTTATTTCGCTGGCCAATTGAACGTGCGTATGATATATTTCAGTATGTGGTCTACACTTCAGCGTATGTTTTAGATTAGGTTGGGTTAGAATAGGTTGGTGAAGAATAGGTCAGAATAAGTTTGATTCAGCTATAATAGGTACCTCGCGTAACAGATATTCACACATGCTATTATACTTCAACCTCAGGTAGATCACGTATCATGTCGGCTCTGAAATTTTTCCTCCATGTTGCATAAGTTTTCACAAGCAAAAATATTAATAATTTAGGCAAGACTCACTAACACTTATCACCAAATTGGGCATCTGACTACGCTCACTCAAAAAATTTTCGTTGATTCGTAACTGAGAACTCTAATAGACTATTTCATTACAACCACTGAAAGTTTTACTATTGTGTCAAGCATCTGACAGTTTGGTATAGAATGTTTGATTACTTTCGTTAAAAATTTTTCCCTATGTCACTACAGGTACATAGTGTTTGGCAGAGGTTAGCAGGTTTTAAGCCATATTATCATTGTGGCCAAAATTTGGTGTTTCCATAGATATATCGAATATATATATAGTCGATATACGTACCCATGAATCAAGAGTACATACATGCCTGGAATGTACCTATACTGTACCTACATAATAAAAATGCGGAAGGCCAATTGTACGATATATATTACTACCTCTACATGATATCCGTAATCGCTACTGGTACCACTTTGTATGGATTTTTAGCAGATTGTGCGTATGAAGAAGCAAGCAAACATTCGAACATTTTTGTTCGGGAAGTTAAAAGACTACAGTGTGAACACGCCTTCATGAGTAGCGCTTTCCTATTTGTCGTAACGTAAATTTACCAGACTGTGACAGCAACACGGTTCTGTTGAATATGACACTCACGAATTTGTAGTAAAAAGTTCAAGACACTTCACATCACAAGCAAAATTTCTGAACTCTGTAAAATAATAAGAACAATGTATCAGCTAATAGATATTATAACGAATGAAGTTCATAGAATCTGCCCTGAATAAAGCACAGCAAATTAGAGTAGTTTATACGGACCGTGCAAGGGTCTCTCAACACGTTGGTCTTTTCAACGTGTTCCCCTATCTTGTCGTCTATCTTGTCGTCCGCATGTAGGTGTTACTGGGCCATAGGAACAGCAGGAAAGTGCACTGTTTTCTGAGTTTTATTTCACTCCAAAAATGAAGAAAGATGCGCAACTTGCCTACACTCAAACTTACTTCGGAACCTGATTGCCGATCAACATTTTAATATCTTTTTGTGGCGTACACAGAGTTGTGTTGACACTATCGCTACAAAGCATTCGGACGAGTAATTGAGTGAGCGTGTTCAAAAGACTAACCTGTAAACAGGCCTTAAGAAACAAGAAACGCAAGAGAGCTCAGATCGCATTGATTCTTCTGCACTGCACTTATAAAACGAAAAAAAAACAACAGTATAGGCTGAAGGAGTGCATTGCATAGTGTACAGCACAACAGAAACTACGCGTTAGCTCAACTCAAGACGAAGGTTTAGCACTGAGCGATGCACCACTGGAGCGGCTAACGTATTATACGTACAACGCGAAAAGTACACGGCAGCGCAAATCGTGCAGTATGCCTACCGTCCCGTACAACGCAATGGTCACTGCACGGCCGACTGCTGCAAGACTCAGCTGGACTCACCAAGTCAACACTGAACACTTGTACGAAACACCAGTTCGCAAACAAGAAAGACCGATCAGTTTACTACAGAATCCAGGTTGACTGATCACAAGTAACATTTAAGCCAAACTGAGACTGAGAAATACCTCAAGAAAAACGGAAATGTTGTACTTGTTAAGCATAACATTCATACTTCAAAACCTCTGAATGTATATATAGCAGCGCCTATTCAAAGTGTATAGGTAGAAAATTATTTTATAAATTTTAGTCATCGAGTCACTTTGCCTAGCAAGTGTCTCTAAAAAAGTCTTTAGAATCTCATCTTCAGGTGAAAGCGAATGAAAGCGTTCAAACGATGTACACTTTTCTATTGTGTAAACACAGTCAAGGCAGGTCTATCTGTTAGTCTTTTCAACGTGTTCACTCACCAGATAGTCAGAATGTTTTGAAGCGTCGTTCTAAACATTATTGTGTATACGGCAAAAAATATATCAAAATGTTAGCCTTCAAATTAGTTCCCTCGGCAAGTATTACGAGACACGTTATGTCGAGTTAACATATCATTCTTCTCTATATGTGTTCGATCATGTGAACGAACACAATCTACGAGTCCACCCGCGATCAAAGTGGGATATGTGATAATGTTTTCGTTTAAGATTTATATATATTAATATATTTGTTTGATTAAAGATAACGCCATATTTATGGTTAACTAGAACACTCTGAGAGCGCATACCACCGCCAAGCGAGGCAACGGTAGCAAAAAATTAAAATTGGCTCTGAAACAATCATTTTCTATGCATAAATTTCAAAATCTAATCATTTGTGCCTTTTGATAGTAATAACAGTTTCTGCAATTTTCTTGAAGATCCGTTCATACTGCTAACAAACGTTTTGACAAACATGAGTCAAACATACAAACGAACTAACCGATCTGCACCAAAATTTAATCATTTATGTCTTTTAACATTTTATTGTTAGGGATATTTAAAGTATTTCTAGGTAACTAATCAAAAACTCAATAACACGATTGTTCGTATTTTAATTTTTGTCACTGTTTGCTTGCTTGCTTGTTTGCCTAGTAATGGTTTTAAACATCATTTACTCTTTGTTGTATACCTAACAACTAATGTTAATTTCATCAAAATCCATTTTTATTCATCACTTTTTGAGTTATGGCATTGAGAAAAATGAGGCAGACAAACAAACAAACAAACGGATGGACATATTTTCACCAAAAGTTAATCGTTTGTTCCTCCTAACATACCTAATAATCCCTGTAAATTTTGTCTGAATCGGTTCTTAACTTTTTGAGTTATCTTGGTTCTGGTTAGTGTATTGTGGATGCTTTGTGCATGAGCCTTAGGCAACCCTGCCTTACTGGATGTAATTCATGCCCTCTTCGGTCCCGGGCCATGCTGAGGCCAACCACAGATAGTGTCGCAATCATAACCCAAAAACCGTCAACGGCGATTGTGACACAGGTTACAGTGAAGCTAGCAGGCAGCAGCCCAGAAACATATTTCATTTCAAATATTTAGAACAAAAGAATGACACAAATTAATAACAAGTAAGCTCGGAGTTCAGAGTAAGTGAATAAATTTATTCACTTTGAACTTCCATCGATGCAATTAATTACGATTTACTTAGAATTTCAATTTTACCGAGTTTACACAGCCCGTCGACAGATGGAGCGCAACAGAGAATAAATTCAATGTTTATGGGTTTTGTTTACAGAACTTGACTAATGCAGCGCAATGAAAAAACGGTTCATCGAGCTATAAATGTTTTTGAAATAGAACAATCCCTTTGAAATCAGGTTATAGCATTATAGAATAGGAATGTGGCATCCAAAGTTTGAACAGATGAAAAATATTTACAAAAACATAAAGGAACTATGTCATAACTGAACGCGTTTGCTAGTAGACAGTGGCAAAACAGTCGAACGCGTTTTCATGAATGACGTATGAACACGCCCTACGGAAATCTCTTCATATTTNATAGAATAGGAATGTGGCATCCAGAGTTTGAACAGATGAAAAATATTTACAAAAACATAAAGGAACTATGTCATAACTGAACGCGTTTGCTAGTAGACAGTGGCAAAACAGTCGAACGCGTTTTCATGAATGACGTATGAACACTCCCTACGGAAATCTCTTCATATTTGGAGGGAAATTAAACTCAGAAAATAATTCAATATTCTGCTTTTTTCTTGGAAGAGTAAAGCCGAATTTACACGTCACTCATCTCAACGTGTCCGATCAGGTTAACAAACACGATCTGTGCGTCAACTTTTTTGACACTCTCTACACGTCGAAGCATCTCTTTCGAATGAACGACGATGCGCGTCTAGTTCTGACTTCGTTTCTTCATATTTTGTTCTGTTGGAACTTTGGAAGTCACATTCCCTCTCGGTGGCAAAGTAAATGCGTTTCTGCATCGCAGCGAGGAGCCCTGGTTCGAGTCTCGGACACAACTCAATAGCTTTACACTCCGGCACCGAGAAACGAGGGGAAGTACGTACAGCAAGGGACTCTCACAACTGACTGCAGCTCCTGCTCTTCTCTCTACGAGATCGTCACAATTTTAAAATTAAAGCAAAAGAAAAATCTTTAGGCGTATCCACTGTAAACGAGATTATAGATAATTGTTGTTATTAATCTCAAAGCCTGATTTCAAATGGATCAGCTGATTCCGAAATTATTTATAGCCTGATAAACAGTTGGAAGTGAATGTGTACGCCGCAACCGGTGATTATTGAACAGACATGGCGCCATTCTAGTGCTGACAGTATTTTCGGGTCTTCTAGTGTTAGGGTGAGTTCAAACGTCATCCATCTAAACGCGTCTGCTCAAACTGTTGGACATAGCGCATTGAGTTGATAGAAGGAGATGCGGCGAACGCACAAAGTTGAAGGATGAAGCACATTCATTTTATTCAACGCGCAACATGAGTCACGTTCAGAAAATAAAACTTTCAATGCTGAATAACAATAATAATAATAATATTCTCTGGGGCCTTCACAGATCATAATCAAAACGATGGAAATGTTGTTTCGTGGCCACTTTAATGTACAGAATCACAGTCATCACATATGATATTAAAAAATCCGAAACTGTCAGCAAGCGAAAGACGTAATATTTGTTTTGAAAAAAAAAACAGTGCTGATTGCTGTGGGATAATTTCCCTTCCATCGGTTCATCAGGCTATGAATATTCTAGAAACAGGCTGCTCCACTAGAAATCAAGCAATAAGATAATGGGGATGTGACTTCCAAGAGACGCAAAATATAACAACGAGAAACAATGTCATAGCTGAACACGCAGCGCCGTTCATTTGAATAAGAGACATTTCTACGAGTAAACTAGTGACAAATCAAAGTTGACGTACTGTCACAGTGATGGACAATATTTAAATAAAAATGTATTTAGATACATTTGGTTATTTGAAAATGTATTTTCAAATACTTTTGAAAATATGTAATTAAATACTGTGTTTAATTACATTTTTGTGTAAATAAATTCCTGTTATATTACTTGATCTATTTCAGCTGTGCGTTGTGCTTTTAATGCGTTTCATCTTGCTTCTAAATTCCTCCTATTTTTACACATACCCGCTGCTGTTGCCATGTGTTTATTGACTTGCAGTTACAATAGATAGAGTCCGTGATAATGCGTCGCAAGCACCGAGTTTCCTCAGTACCTGCAATGCATGACTGGTAGGCTAAACATGTGTTTGAAATATTAATCATGTAAACGCACGGCTTCATGATACTGTACAGTATAGCAATTTAATGCCGTATTTACCTATTTAACGAAAACAAATACTGAAGACGGTACGTGCTAGTACATCTAACTTTAATGGTCAGGCTTCCTGTAGCACTTCCGGTCAAACACTTGACGTACGGTAATCCCATAACGAAGTATCTGAGATCATTTGACAGAACTTGTTGGCATATCTCCAAGTCTCTTTTGCAAGAGATTTGCGTTTGTAATTTATCTTAATAACAGTTTACGGGTGGCACGTCAACTTGAGTTTTATATTTATATATAGTATGAATAAGATAGAGTACATTGGTTCACCATCAAGAAAAGAACTTCAAGCATTTAACTTTTATCTGCTACTATAGAGACAGTATAAAACTCTATTGGGCGTTTCAAGATGGAATTTCCATCTTTATTTTGGGTGACCGAGTTCCTAATAACACCTGCAACACGACTGTAAATAGCGAAACAGAAGATCTTGTCTGAAGCTTCAGACAAGTAGAAGCAGTGTAACACTTATTTGATTGTGCGCCCCAAATGGGCCGCATACATGCATTCGTTCAGGCTGCAGCTACATGTGCATTGTCCGGCAGTCCCCAGATGACTGCACGGCCCTAGTCAAGCAATTAATGTCAAAGCTGTTATGACAGAGGCGGAATAGCTGAAGGATTGCTGCGACCCCCTGACCATCCCCGTGTCTGCTTGAGGCAGAGAACTCGCACTGGAGCGTAAATGTCAGGTACATTGATGCAGCAGGCTGAATATATCACGACAGTCGTGGTTAATGTAACTTTTTTACCTTCATTGTAGCAACACTCGTAAGAGGAAAGTTAGTTCGATCTCGGATGTCCACTTTGGTTCTTTTTGTGTTTTATAACCGTTCGTCTTAGACCTTTAGTTTAGAGCTGTAGATGGTGCGTTGTTAATTTGAGATCCCTTTTATTAGTTCTAAAAGTTCATTTCTAAAAGTTCATTTATAAAAGTTCATTTCTAAACATTCATTTCTTATTATAAAACTGGAACCATTGATGAAATGATAGTTTTTGTCAAAGTCTTTATAAGTTTCATGAGCCCGTACTGAATTATGGTCATTTTAGCTTAGAAGTCGTTCCTTAAAGTCAGATTTAGCGTCCCGGGATATTCGTTTTAATAATCGCCTTCTAATAAAGTGTATTTTCCATTCTTAGCTTGCAGAGCATTACAGAAATGACAAAGAGTGATGTTGGAATCCCGTAGGGCTTTTATGAATGTAAGTTTTTAATTGTGCTTGTATTCTGAATATGTATAGCGTAAGCAAATGTGTGAAACATTAAATTATGGAATTTGTCCAGAAGGATATCCTGGGAGAAATCGGCGACCTGTCTTGGTTAGGGTTTACCTTGCTATATGATAGTTCCTTCCTCGCTCGTGCACTGATGCTAGTTAGGTTCACCCATCTAGAGACGTGTGGAGCAGCAGCGCCCCAGCAGGACCCTGTGGGTTGCCTTAGCCGTTGGGTAGGTTTCCATAACGTCTGTCTTTCGTGGCCGCTTTCCTTCTTTCTGATCCAAAGTTTCTTCTAT
This sequence comes from Parhyale hawaiensis, assembly GCA_001587735.2. NCBI lineage: Eukaryota > Metazoa > Arthropoda > Malacostraca > Amphipoda > Hyalidae > Parhyale > Parhyale hawaiensis. The sequence goes on from LQNS02007217.1 coordinate 1,334,612, forward strand.
CATTGCTTTCGTCTCCACTTCTCTTCCGGCTTGCAGTTCCCGTGCGCGTTCCTCTTTCGTGGGGGCGCCTTTGTGTGACTTTGGGGATGTCCCTGGCCTGTCGGCGTGCTACGTGTCTCTTCCGTTTCCTCTCATGGAAGGGTTTAGTGTTTATTGGAAAGGCTAGAGCTGGCTTGTAAAACAACAATGAAATGATGGTAAATGTTTGTCATGCTATATGTTTTGCTTATATAGAAAGCTGATGAAATGCCTTAACTAGTTTCACAACAACTCTTTTAATTCTGCTGTTTTTTTTTTTTTTGTGGGTTTATGCAAGAAATTTATTTTGGTTCTGTTCGCTTGCAGCTCAAACAAGTGCCAGTGTAAGGGACGAGAAAAGAATGTACATGGAAGAATGAACTTTGTATCAATTCCCCTATAAACGCTCTTATTTCTGTCTGGCCGGCTGACGTGGCTCAATACGGTTTAGGCCAGGACAGAATATCACTACAATTTACGTACTTAGCTGGTGAGCAAGCGCAACACTCTAACATCTCGCCATTACCGGTAAGGAGTCAAAATTCTGGAAGTCAATATTACAAACAATCATCGTAACATTATTCAATTTATCCTTAAATATAAGAAAACATTACATTCTTCAGATCTTGCATTTCAAATTTTGAATTTTTACTTGTCCAATGACTGGAATCACTTTGATCACGCATTATTTGCCTGCAGAGGAAATCACCCTGCGATCAATTCTCACTATAGGTGTTGATCAATGTTGACTGCTGTCAGAATCACGTCAAAAAGCGGTAACAAAAACACGCGGATCATGCGTAATCAGGCAGAATCATCCGCAAAGTGGTCACAAAAAGACGCTTTTTGCCCGTGCACACCAGGAAACAAAGAATGCAACGGGAGGACTCAATATATCACTAAATTAAAACTTAATTAGCTGTGACCACACGCAGCAAATTTACATCACATCGACGAGACAAAGTATTTGAGTCTGGGATCTCAGTCCTTCGTAGGTTATTTTCTTCAACATATCACGGTATTTTTTCGATTTATTTCATACAATCTCCCGCTCATGACTGGCCAGCTTCTTGAGCTGTAAAATACTATAAAATGTTGTCGCCAAGTTCAGAAGTTCGAGCAATAGGCTATGTGTTACTGTGGTTTCTCTCGCGTACAGAATTGGCTATAATGGTGCTTGTATTTGTTGGTAAGGAATAAATATGTTCTGTGAAGAGCACTGGGAACTGAATATGAAGTGTAAAAAAGGTTGCCAAAAGGGACCAAAGTCGGCGATAGTGCTGTGAAACTCCACCAGCATGCACTGCAATTTCTATGGATATTGCTAAATGAGTATATATTCTCTTCATTAATTTATACGCTAGGAAGAATTTCGCACTTTAAGACTATTTTTCTGGTTAAATTAATTAAAATACTCTTAGGCTGCTCAGACATATAGATTCGTTGATGATGACGTCACTTTTTGATGCTAGGCTAATTTCTCATGAGTCCTCCCGTTACTTCCTTTGCTTCCTGGTGCTGACAATCTCGTCCAGGAAGCAAAGAATGCAACGGGAGGACTCAATTGGACTGAAATGAAACATAGCTGTGGCCGCACGTAGCAAATTTACATCACATCGACGAGTCGAAGTATTTTAGGTGTGGGGCCTCAAACCTTCGTACATGGTTTTCTTGAACATATAATCGTATTTTTTCGATTTATTTCATTCAGTCTCC
>LQNS02007217.1:1346400-1367301 GCA_001587735.2 Parhyale hawaiensis
ATGAGCTCCCAATTCAACAAGTATGTACCTCTACTCCCAGTGTGAAGTATACGTATTTTTTCTGTTAAAACAAAATTCTATTCTAGACCCCATCTACTCTGAGGATTCTTGCACATACATAAAATTTTAACAGAAAAGAAAGGTCAGTGTTAAGATTTTCATAACGTCATGGTATAGGAGAGCAATAAGGGAATGACATGTGCAAACCTATGCGAAGTTTTTGATGATCGTCATTGATGCGCCGAAGAAAAATGGTCACCAGAGAAACTGAACAAAATCTGCTCCCTAAAGATGAACCTGCTCGGATACCGCAGTTGTTGACAGCTATATCAGTCACCATGGGAGCTTTCTGTATGGGCAATATCATTGGCTACAGTTCTTCTGCTGGAGTTGATCTGTCTCCGCCGAATGGAACGACACCTTGTCGACTTCTCGGCGGAAGAAAACTGGACGACATGGAACTGTCATGGTTCACGGCGCTTGTCAGCATAGGGGCGATGTTCGGAGTGGTGGGAGGTGGATTTTGTTTGAAGTTCATCGGCCGACGCGGCACAATCCTACTCGGTGTCGCTCCCTTGATTTTCGGCTGGTGTCTAGTGGGTGAGTTTTGGAATTATCGGCCAGTCTTGCACAGCTCTCCTCAGGGTCTTCACGTTTGTCTTCGGCTGCATGGTGTCTCATTGGTGAGTTCTGAGTAATCTGCTGGTAGAATGGTAGTGCACTGCTATCTTCAGCGTCACTCCCTGCTGTTCGGCTGAGGTGCTATCGGTGAGTTCTTGAATAATCGGCCGGTAGGGCATAGCTCAGCTGGTAGCTTACAGGTGAGTTCTGCAAGAAAAATGGAGGAATAATTTCTCAGGTGCGGCAACCCCAGAGCTTTAATCGTCGAAATTTACTCTTCTGTATATAAAGAGCCGCACATGATAGTTACTGGGCAATGTTTCAACTTTTCCATTTGCTTTAAAACTTTTATGGCAGAAGTATTTACATATGGCAACATTTTCACCGGAACTTCATTTGAATCCCTGCAAGATTTCTTAAGTTATTGCCATTAACGTGGTTAGTTGGTGTGCCACTCTATCAGCTTTTGTAGAAATCTTTAAAATGGAAAGAGCTAGAGGTCTGTCTGTGGCCGAAAAAAAAAAAATAATAGTGAAAAATATGCCTAAAAGAACACCTGTTATGGATATTGCTGTTTCAATAAGCCGCCATGTTGACACGGCGAAGCGCTTTTTAGCCGACCCTTCACCAAGGAAAAGAGCTCGGACTCTGGCGTCCTGAAAATTGTTAATACTTGGGATCTTCGTAATATGAAGATGCAATTGCTAAAGAAGCCAGTAAAAACAACGAAGGCGCTCTTTAGCTAAGTAAATCTCCCTCAAGTCTCGAAAACAACAAGCTGCCGGTTGCCGAGAAACAGGGGGAAAAGTGTTACACCTGAAAAACGACCTCCTCTGACGGCCAGGCACTAGGATTCACGGCTAAAATGGGCTCGAGAGTATTTGAAGACAAACATGAAGATGGTACTTTTCACCGACGAAACCAGGGTAACCCTGGACGGATCAGACGGTTGGGAAAAGGATGGGTTGGAAACGGCCAAGAGCGCCATACTAGTTTCCGTCACCAGCAGTGCGAAGGAGGCGTTATGATTTAGGCGGGAATTATTGGAGATGAACTTGTTGGTCGTGTTAGATCGAATGGCAGATGGAGTGAAAATAACTTCTGTAGCTCATTGTCAGCTCCTTGAGTCGGCCTTGCTTCCATGGCTGGATGACGTTCCACTGCAGAAGCGTCGCAGGTTAATATTTCAACACGACAATTCCCTGTCTGACTCTGCAGATGCAACACAAGTGTTCGTGTCATCGTTAGGATTGAAAGGTGACCGTTTGATGGTGTGGCCGGCATGCTCTCCTGGCTTGAATCCAATCAGTAATGGACAGTATCAAGACATCTACAAGCGCTATTTCACGTTCTGACATAAAAAACTTGACAGAATCTGTCGACAAGAGGATGAAACTTGTTTTCGAGAAGAAAGTTCTTATGTAAATTATTAACTATGTACTTCATTGTTTGATTGTATAGACTTTTTTGCTTAAATAAAACATTGCATAATCATAATTTTTATTATTAACATTTTTTGACAATTTCAGCTGACAAAAATCTATAAAAGCTAATAACGTGGTACGGTTGAAAAGTGATCAAAAGCATCAAACTTTTCTTAAATAAAAACTACACATAATTATGGGGTGAAAATTTCTGACAAAGTTTCATTTATGGTCCCAAACATACAAATAAAAATATTAGCTTTTCAACAGGGATAGTTTTACTTGTGCGTTTCAAAATGAATATGTGCTATTATCGTTGCACCGACTGCATGTATAGAATTTTCAAGTTATGTCAGGGTGAAGTAATTATTTGTGGCTTTGCTAAGCTTGTGCATGTGATGAATCAAATGTACAGGAACCCCGCGAATTTCTCCCCTAAACGTTCGTTGAAGAAATTTGAGTAATTATCGTTTGGATTGATACACCTGAGCGACAACCTACCATGTTAGAAAGTGTGGCAACTCTGTGAACATTATATGGAAGTTTTTTGTTGCCCAAACCTTGACTGAGCAGGTGAAAAATTCTTCCATGGCAATATTATTATGAAAGTTACCATGTATTGTTATTTGCCTGGTAAATAAATAATTATATTTTTTCAGGGTTAGCACACTTGTGCAATGCACCCATGCACCCCACTTATGCAATGCACCCACTGAATGAGGGAAATTAGCCACGTATTGTTTTGTTTTACCGCTTCTGTATTTTAACCACTTCTGCAGTGTACCGCTTCTGCAATTTTCCACTTCTGCAGTGTACCACTTCTGCAGTGCATCACTTCCGCATTTTTATTACTTCTGTAGTTTACCACTTCTGCAGACACTTTAACGCTTGCACATTTCATCATTAGCCCCTCCTACCACTTCTGCATTTTTCCTATCGTTGTCTCCCTTGAGACTCTGTCAAGATACTTAGCGTCATGTCAAATTGTGTTCTGGAACTTTCGTCGCATGTAATGAAGACGGTTTAGCTGATAGTTCACTGCAATAATAATTAGTACCTTCCTTTTTTTTCTTTGCGTCCAGGTTTTGCGTTGAATTTTGGCATGTTATTGGCTGGTCGGATTTTCAGTGGAGTGTCCGTCGGGATGATCACTCTGGCGGTGCCAACGTACTTGGGTGAAATAGCTTCTGTGGACATGAGGGGCTTCATAGGTGAGTACCATATCTAGGGGCTGTCGAGTTGGTAGTACTATTGGTACAAGCAATCCTAAGCGAAACTGCTGCTTTCGAGATGAGGGACCTCATAGGTGAGTACAGTCCCCAGACGGCCGGGATGGGAGCGCTGTCGGTGCTGGCATTCCCGGGAGAATTTGCTACTGTCGACATGAGGGGCCCCATATAGGTCAGTACAGTCCAATTAGCAGCGGGTGGTGCAGAGAGAAACCCAGCGCTTCAATACCATCAAATTTCCCTTTTGATTTTCGGTAATAGTTAATGTAATGATACCTTTCCCTTTAATTCTTTCTTAAACTTGTTCAATATAAATGTCAGATTGTTAGTCCCTGCTCACACCAGGAATTACCCACGAGGGAAGCACTCATCATCCCGGGTTATTCAGCTAGATAAATACGTTAGGAGTTTGTAAGGATTCGAACCCGGGGCGTGAGCACATGGTTCGGCGCAACCACAGGCCACCATTGAGAAGGTAAAAGAGCCGTGCTAGCTGAATGCGAATTGCCCCATTCGTTGCTCTGCTCCACTGCAACGAGGATTGAAGCCTGTGGCGCTTACCTCATTTCTTCCGAGTAACTTATAATGTCCAAATAAAAGAACAAAAACTACTTAATTAAGTTTTATCTGAAAGCTGTTCATGCATTTTGTATTAAAATTCACAACAGCCCGCCTTGCATTGCCTTAAAAAAGAATTGCTCTTTCGTTGCCTGATAAACAAAGAGGCCGTGGGTGTATTGACTGCCTGATAACCAACAAACGAACGCAGTGTTACTGAACAAATCGCATTATTTCTGCTTTTGCATTGTTTGCCATCAGCAACAGACTGAAAGAGATTGCAGAGCCATTAATGAATGCCGTGATAGTGATGGCAAAACTCCTGATAGTGCTTTGAACTCAGTGATCTCGCGATCAATTGTGCATGTATGCATGAGGACAATGGAAGGAGTACGAGATCGAAAGCATATTGGCTCTTTGATATGCAAGAACTGCGATGATGGTAAAAGTAGTATTAGTTTCTACTCATACAGTTGACCTTGTGACCACAGAATGATAATAGTAGTTGTAGTTTCTGGTTGTGAAATTGACATTGTGACTACAGTATCAACGATCGAGGTGTTGATGGAAAAAGTAGTAGTTTTTAATCGTGCAATTGATTCTGCGACCACAGGTTGATAATGGTAGTTGTAGTTTCTCGTCGAACGATTGGCATTGTAACTACAGAATGAAAGAGGTGATAATGGAAGAAGTAGTAATTTTCGATAATTGACTGCGATCACAGGAGCAAACATGGTAGTTTCTGAGGTTACTCAGAATCTACCGGGCTTTGTCCTGTGACACTCTAGTTCCATGTTTGTGATCAGATTTAAAACGCAAAACTAATTCTGTTCGACACATATTAAAAATTCATTCTAGTCAGTGGTGAGAGTCAGCTTGAGAATCTCTCTCCGTACTTCTCCTCTCCTCTCGGTGCCGGAATGCCCCACATACACCAGCTGCCTGCGCTGTAAGCGTCTGAAACTCAAACCCGGATTTCCGGCGTCCGATGCAGAGACGCTGTCACCTCGAGCCCACGATATCACATATGAGGCAAAAAGTTTCACTTCTTTCCGTTTCCATTGTGGCATCCATGCACCTTGCCATTACTTATTATTGCAAAAACTAATGTCCTGGAAAGAATGAGTCTTCAGTTAGCGTCATGGAAAGTAAGCTTTACTTCTTGAGGTTGAGCAAACACATGTTGAGTGAAGTGCGACAGGACTCTTCCGAAACCGGGCATTCTGAAGGCAAGCAAAGAGGTTATAATTACACATTCCTTATTCATAATCTTCAGAGCTTCTACGAGATCGGGGTCCTCGTATTATTTTGCAGGTTTTGGGTGAAATTCTGCAAACACACTTGAGTTTCGAGGAACTGATGGGCAGATACCCTGAAGGAACGACTAGCAATATGTAGCAGTTCCAGGATTTAAGGAAAAATGCCGTACGCAGTAAAATTTTCCGTAAATTTTACAGAACAGTTCTGGTACGTCTTCAGATATAATTTTCCCTGTATGGAGTTTTTTTCTTTTACAATGATTCCGTAAAATCGAAGAACATTTTATAGATATATTTAAGGATTCAGTGTAATATAGCAAGAAATGATTTTTTTTTATAAACTTTGCGAGACATTCATAGCTGCACACGGGGCTTTCTTGGTTTTTGTATTGCTATCGTTTTCCTCGAAAAGTTACGGGAATGCATTTCTACTGGATAGCTTCTACGAAATTATTTTAATCCTAACTTACTTTACTGTCAAATCAGTAATTTCAGCACTATGCACCAGATATAGCCTTGTATGTCTCGTCTTTCTTGTAGCTTGGTATCACCCGGCCTTTCTTGTAGCTTGGTATCTCCCGGCCTTTCTTGCATGTAGCCTAGTGTGTCGAAGCCTCATCTTTCAACTTATGATGTGTCAGGTCTCATGGTAGCCTGGTATAACACGACTCTTCTTGTAGATTAGTATATGAGTCAACTTCTTGCATGTAGCCTAGTGTGTCGAAGCCTCGTCTTTCAACTTATAATGTGTCAGGTCTCATGGTAGCCTGGTATAACACGACTCTTCTTGTAGCCTAGTAGTATATGAGTCCCATTTTGCATGTAGCTTAGTATGTCGCGTCTCTTCTGGTATCCTGCTAAGTCCCGCCTCAAATATCAAGACCGTTGCAACGTCAACACAGAGAACGGGATCATCAGTAGCTCATTTCGCCTGTCACATGCCGCTTCCAAATTGGGCTTCGGTTCGGTAGTCCACTATGGCTATCCACCTTTCATTGCTATCCGTATAATAAATTAAATGCCTTATACGAGCATCAAGATCTCATACCTTGACATTTTGAAATCTTAAAATGACTATGAATGTTCGCATTATTTCCAACTGATCAGTATTGATCATTGGTAACATTCGCCAACATGAACTTGAATGATGCATATAATGCGTCTACACATTTCAATGTTAAAACTAACTCGTAACAATGTTGTATGTACAAACCCATATATAACAGTAACGATTTTTTGCTCCGCTTGGTGTGCTTGGTCGGTAGTTGCTGAATATGCACAGTTACCGTGGGGCACTACCTTGCCCAGAAATGGGGAGGGTAGGAGGGGGTGTCATTAAAACTTTCGTCAATGACACCATAATTTTTAATGACCCGTGGTCGACTGCAGCTGTATTTAATCCTCTGGGGCCAGTTGGCCTGTCCGCAGCATGAACCAGTGCATGTGAGTTTCCCAGTGGAGGGCGTGGCCAAGTTGACTTTGACTTTACTCGCTAACAGTTGATTTTTTATATAATAGTCCAAGAGATACTTGAATTTTATAACTTTCATATCAGAGGCATCTCGAATGTGGCAGGACATTTGCTTTAGCAATCGTGCTCCCTGCACGTTAAAGCTGTTGGAATATACTGTTTTGCAACTATCTCTTTTCGTATTGCGTATCTCACATAGAAATGACCGAATACATTTACTCCTGCAAAAAACGTATGCACATTCTATCTTCTTTCTTATTTTACCTGCATGCGCAGGTGCGCTGTTCCAGGTACAGGTGACGGTCGGCATTGTTTATGCCTACGGCGTCGGGGCGTCCATCTGCTGGCAGTGGCTGGCCATCGCCTCCGTGGTGCCAGCGGCCGTTTTCGCCATGCTGCTGCCGTTCTGTAAAGAGTCGCCAATATTTTGGCTCTCAATCGGGAATCTCTACGATGCGAGAAGGTCGTTACAGAAACTAAGAGGTAAGCTGGCTGGCAATCGGGAATCTGTACGATGCGAGAAGGTCGTTACAGAAACTAAGAGGTGAGCTGGCTGGCAATCGGGAATCTGTACGAAGCGAGGAGGTCGTTACAGACACTTATGGCGATAACACACGCTAGCCAAAAGCTGAGGAAACTCTCGCAAATTTTTTCTTGCGCAAAAAAGCACCTCTCTATTCACACGTGAGAATGGTCCGTTGGTCAGTCAAAAAACTTGGAGCTCCGTTCATCCAATCGACGTTGCCATGGCTACGGATTGAACACCATGATGAAAATACTTCTGACAATCAGAATAGTATAATAGATGCTATCCAATGCCCTCAAAAGTAATGTTAAGTGCAATTATATGATAGAATATCTTAATATCTTGAAAATATCTTCAATTCTATGGAGTTTCAATAAATCTTTGCCGCTCCGAAAGCGAACTAAACGCCCTACCCTTCGATAGATATCTCTGGCGGCCAGGAGGCAAAGAGTGTAGTCTGAACGCAATACAATATAAATAAACAACACTGACTAAAAGACGGAGAATCTGCCCTGAAAATGTTAACCGCTATCCATGGCAGTAGCTCTTTACTTCCTGCTGGTGGCGGTTTGTTTACAGAATTTCGGGCATTTGATCAGTGAATCGAGCGCAGAAGTGCTGCTTGCTCCATCCTAGAATTTTGCGCTAAAGAGGCAACGTGCAGGTTTTTAGACGTCGATTTGGCGCGCAAAGCTTTGATACTTGTTCTTTTGGATAACGTGTGGCCTATGCCGATGCCGCACGTTATCCGTTAGAACGAATATCGTCATCTTTTCGTCCGACTGCGTTGATGGGTCTATTTAAATAGCGCAAACTTGCAAAGAATTTTCAGTTATAAAGGCCTTCAGATATGATGAGATATCGAAAAGTTAACTAACGGCACTTGTGGAGCAAAGTGAATGGTTAACATTTTTTCGCCTTTTCTTGGCATTCTCAAAGCTGCGTTTACGGGAGTTCAACATAACGTTCGGACGAATAAATGACGCTACTCTTTCTTTTGACCATCGTTTGTCATCGCCATAACGAGGCCAGTTGTAATCCTCCTATATAGGAGTCTGGGAGCTTGTTCGGTTGGCCCATGGCTCCATATAGATAATCTAATCCGTTTAGACATAGTTTGGCTAAAACTTTATCCCCAAGCTTCGCATACGATACTTTCGATCGAATTTCAAGCGTAATTTATTAGCCAATTATGCTTTTGACGGCCTCAGACTCATACGTAGTCGCATTCGTTGAACGCCTGACACTCGATCAAAAATGGCGAATCTAAACCTCATGACCGAAGTTTCGCAGAAGTTCCTGGTCTCGATTCAGCTATGCTGAAGGGGCAGTAAAGTCAAATAACTGTGACTTATGCAGCGTGTTACTCATTTTGTGTTGGAAGTAGCACATACGTGTGTCGTTGTAGAACCTGGCTTGCTGCATATTCCTACACAGTACAAAGGTTAGTTTGACACAAAAGTGCCATACACTAAACTTTGAAAACTTCTCTGCTGCATTAGCAACCAGGGGTGGGCGCGCTTCATGTTTTTTTTTTTTTTGCCCGTGCGTCTGCGATCCCTGCGCCTTAATTAATCTTCACAGGAAAGCGCCAGCACCCCAAAAATTTTTCTCTCTCATTGCGTCATTACGTATCCACCTGCGGCTCTGATTTATTTCGATGGCCCCCTGATAATTTCACAGTGTGTACAACAAAAATACCTTTCAATGGATGAAAACTAGTACAAAAATGTCAAAAACACGTTAACTACTACTGCATTTTGCACAGAAAACGGTATACGCACAGAACTAAAGAATCTAATCGTCAGCTTCCTCCGTGTTCATCGCCTTCTTTCCCTCTTCTTCCTCTTCTTTTTTTGTCTTCTTCCTCTCTCTCCCCCTCTCCGTTTGTTTTTTACTCCTCGTAGTGCCGTTACCTCAAGATGGCATGTTGCCATTGAGGAAGGCCACCATTTCAAAATTAACCTTTCCAGGTGGACCTGAACATGTTCCCAAGTATGTTAAACAGCCTCTCCACGGCCGCAGCTAGGTAGAGCGTCTTGTATGTACTTTAAGAAGCTGTCTATGCACGCCTGCCCGTGCGGTGAGGGAAATAGCGCACAAACAGTGGGCTATCCTGGGAGGGCTGCCAATCGTCCATAATGACTCCATATATGGCCTTCCTCAGGACACTAACCACCTCCTACTCCTGGTTGGACTGCTGTATACTAAAGAGAACGTTTGAGCGCCTTGTTCCAGAGCTTCATCTCCTTGTGCTGAGACTGGATAGGCAATTGCTGACCCTTTTACCTTGGCCTATTCATATTCTGCAGCTCCTCATTACGATCCTGATGCTGAGGACGTCAATCTGTTCAGGAGCAATCTTCTGCAAGAAATCAGGAGGATAGCTAGGATGAAAGCCAGGGGTCATAAAGAAGTTACTGTCCTCATCGAGGTGGCAATAGCGGTACCAAGAGGGAGTGGGGCTGAAGCTTCCCCTTTCATAAAATGAACCAAGTCGTCCTTCAGCCTCAATATTACTACCATGTAACCAACGTACATATATTCCGTAGTGTCAGTCCTTCCACATTTTACTCCAGCCTCTCTCATCTTTCCTCTGTAAATTTATTAATGCCGAAATTCTCAGGTGAAAAGTCCCTTCTGATACCCACTGAGGAGGGCCTGCACAAGCAGCTCGGCGTCTTCCAGGTCGTCATATTGTTGGCGGGAGGGCGGGAAGCAGAGAGAAGTCTATGAACTTTCACTGTGCTGAGAACGACAATAATATATCTATATCTCTAAAAAGTCTACAAAGTCTACAGCTGCATCCCGTTCTAATTAAAGACAGATTATGTCTTTCTCGGTACAATGAAGGTTTCCCTGAACTAATGGCTAATACTATTATACAACCTATACTGGCTATTAAAACAGTACACCCTTGAAATCTTACCGATATATTACTTTACTACCAAGCGCCACTTATGCTTAGAAAATATAAAATATTGCTAGGACATTTCGCGTAGACATAGAATATAACGTATTACAGCCTTACAGGTAAACGCCAGCTAGCTGCCGCATAATTATACAGTATATGGACAAAAGTGGTTCTTGAATGAATCAGATATCCAATAGTATCTATTCATATAGGATACATTACTCTGTAAAGTAAATGAACGAATTAGAAATACCTATGCGATCAACGACATGTTGGAATATCTTTTAAATCTAGTGAGCGCTCAGATACAAAATTGCAAACTATACTGAGTGTTTGCTGGCACTCATATAATTACAGTACCTCCGCCAAGGAGGTAATACATGTTTTTGTTGCGTTTGGCTGCATGTCTCTTTGTCCGTGTGTTTGTCACCAAGATTACCCAAAAAAGTTATGAACGGATCCTTACGAAATTTACAGCGATTGTAAGGCATGTTAACAGAAACAGAAGATTAAGTTTTGGTGAAAATCCGTTCATCTCTGTTTGTTTGTCTACCTATTTTTTTCTAAAGGCCATAACTCAAAAAGTTATGGATGGATTTTCATGATATTCTCATGAGTTTTTAGGTATAATACGAAGAGAAAATGACCAAATTTTTGTGATATGTTTATTTGTCTGTATTTTTTTCATTGTGTTTGATTTAAGGCTTGTTAGCACAATAACTCAAAAAGTTAAGAATGGATTTCAATGAAATTTACAGGAGTCGTTATTAATATTAAAAGACATGAATGATTCAATTTTGGCGATGATTGATTGGTCTCTTTGTGTGTTTGACTTATGTTTGTCATAATGTTTGTTAGCAGCCTAACTCAAAAATTTATGAGCGGATCTTCATGAAAAATGTCACAATTGTTAATACTATCAAAAGGCACAAATGATTAGATTTTGGTGTTGATAAAAAGAAAATAATGGATTCAGAACCAATTTGAACTTTTCCTGACAATTGCCTTGCTTGGCGGAGGTATGCACTCTCAGAGCACTCTCTAGTATTGCAGTGTAGTACGCGAATGAGCAGACTCTTGTTACTGAGCGTTTACTTGAGTTAGCCTCAAAAAGTGTTGTAGGCAACTAGCTGTAGAAGGTGTTATATTGGGAGAGACTTGAAGCGAGATCAGCTCATCGCCAGATCATCTCGCAAACAGGCTTGAGGTACTGAAGACACTATTTTTCCCAAGTTGAAGATGTCTATGCTTATCCGGTAGATAATTCTTTTGAAAGTTGCGCCTGCCGGAGCTAAAGTCATAGTGAAGAAATGTATATTGAATCGTATACTTATACGTGCATTCATTATTCAGCTGATTACTGAAGTCTTAGTTAAGTCATGATCTCAAATTCTCAAGCACTTTTTTATTATCTTCTTTTCTGGATTTTTTTTTTAATATTTGCCCTACACAAAGTGCTCAGTTAAGGACTCTTATAGTAGTATGTAGCTGCTCTATTAAGGGACAGATGATCATGCATGAACCGTTGGAGCAACAAATATTCATGAAGCATCGACGAAAGATTCGGAACTAACACATATGAAAGTGATGAAAAGTTCGATACGTTAGATGTATCATGTCTGGTGAAAAAAGTTTCTACTTTTGCATTGTACACGTAGATAATAATCTAAGGTCTCACAGTTTCAATCAATATGTACAGGGAATCGGAAGGTCAAGCGTGAATATCGAAGATGTTCGACTATGGCCTAATGAGTGGCAGGCCGCAGCTCTCTGAGAATTTTTTTCGTTTTTGATGCGAGAGGTGCAAAAAGAGGTACAATAAAATTGTTATGCACCAGTCTTTGGTGTGCCTCTTTCAAAAACTTTGTGCCTCGCGCCAGTCCGCCCCCAAAAAGGGCAGAGCGCCCGGGAAGCATGGGCGTAATTAAGGGGCGCACTATAATTAAGGGAGCGCAATGCCTAGTCCTGCTATAGAAACTTAATAAATTTAGTCGTTAGAGAGAAAATGTCATTAACATAACTGAGCGGTCAGTTGTTATAATTAGCAACCCTGTTTTCTGCCACTAATTTTTCTAACCTGATAATAATATAAACGGAAGCCTTCCCTCGTTGATGATAATAATACTTTGTTAATATGCAAAAAATCTTTGCATGAAGCTATCGTAAAACAGCTACATTAATTTTCAGCCAAGGTCCGCAGCTGCTAAGTTTGCTTCATTTTATTTCGGTTTCTTTGTGCGAGACGTTTGCAAGAAGATATGAGCTCAAACTACAGTACGTTACCTTTGATTATGCAAAGAGAATTTTTTCTTAATTTTTCAAGATGAGTGTCTAACTTTGAAATATCAATTTTAACTAAATGTATGGCTATGTTGCCAATATAAAAAGCACTTGCAAAATTAATATTTAGCCATTGGTTAAGTTTATCATACAATTTTCTTGTTTTACGAGTTTTTTACTGCAACCTCAGATTATGCAACAAGCTAATAAAAACGTCATAAAGAGGAAATAAATACAAGTGAACAGGAATATTGTTATTAAGCATCCAAAACCAAGAAATTATAACTAAAACAATTCAGTAAACACTGAAATAAGTGTTCAGCAGTGGTAAACATAACAAGTTAATTTTAAACATGGCAACCTCCATTTTTCAAGATTTTTTAAGGCGATTATCAACAGACTTTGTCATGTGTGATATTTCATGCAGATGGTGGAATAGAATCTGCAGCTGTTTTTACTGTATTCCACAGGCTTATACTTTGCTCGAAAACTGCCGACCACCTTCATAGACCTCCCTTTTGATCATTGCCCTGAGGTTCTCAATGGGATTAAATCGGGGCAATTCGCTTACCAGGTCATAATCCTTTTTGATTTGAATCCTCCATCCGCAAGACAGTTAGCAGTGTACCGTGCTCGGTGTGAGGGAGCGTTATCGTGCTGAAATACCAATTTGGATTTGCGTGCGATAGTCTGCTCATTAAGCGATGGAATCAAGTTGGCTTCAAGAAACTGGCAGTATCTTTCTGCATTCAGTTTAACGCCTTCTGCCACTTCAAATGGACCAATAAGGGTGTCACCTACTATCCCGGTCCAAAACATTATACCTCCACCACCTTGTTGACGCTTAAGTTAGGCCGTGTTTGTTGAGGTCGGTCATGGAGGACCCAATGCAGACGCCCATCCATCTGGACCATCAAGAGTGCATGGCTCTGCATTCATCAGTAAATATGACATTGGAGAAATCAGTTTTCATGTTCTCCTCAGCCCATTTGACTCTATATTTTCGTTATGAGTTTTGGTTAGAAGTGGTCGTTTAATTGCCTTTTTCACTTTCCCTAGCTTCTGCAGAACCTCGCATCTTGTCTTTCTGCTTAGTATTGAGGCTCCATGCAGCGTCTTCAAATATCGCCTGACTTGTAGAAAGTTGTTTTCTAGCGATAGAAACCTTCAAATGTCGCATATCCCGAGCAGTCAATTTTCTCGTAAAAGCTCTATCCGGAGTTTTCAGGCTGACCTAACCTTCAATTGCATAAGCCTTAATTGTTCGGTGACCACGCTGTAATTCCTTCGAAACTTCGAGTGTTGTCTTATCAGAAGCCAATAACGAGCTCACTTTGATCTTTCTTCACTTTTTAAACCGTATTTCTTGCCCATGTTAACGAGAGAGTGATGTTGCATAATCTGGGGTAACAGCAGAACCCCGTGCGATAAGCAAATGTTGCCAAAACGTGGGAAATTGTTCCGTTTTCTTTTTCTCTAGTTGTTTCTATAATTACAACATACCTGTGCACTAACTTACTATTCACATTTTAAATGTTCGACACTGTCTTGAAAAATAAGTAAAAAAACTTGTATTTGTATAATCAAAGGTAACGCACTGTAATGGACACGGGTTCCCCCAGGTGACCACTACGACATCGAGCCTGAGCTGACGGAGATGGCGTTGAGTGTCGACGACGAACCGAGAATAATCACCCCATGGGCGATTCTTGCACCCAACGTCCGCATGCCTCTTGTGATAGCAATACTTCTGATGTTCTTCCAGCAGTTCTCTGGTATCAACGCCATGCTCTTCAACATGAAGTCCGTCTTCCAGGTATTTTGCAGAGATATTTTTTGCCATTTCGTGTAGCTCCATTTAACGTACGTTGGCCTGCAACTCTAACAACGCCGATTTCGTAACCGCTGCTAGCCATTTTCCAACTTTAACAAGCTCTATTAATACGTAAATACAACTTTTCCTACTTTAACTCGCTGTTTCACATTGACAGTAAGCCATTTTAAAACTTCCCATGCAGAGAACAAAACTTGACATGACAGGTCCTTTCGTAACTTTATTGTACTATTTTCAGTGTTTCCAATGCCAACACTATCTTGTATGTACTGTACGTGCGATAAGTCAATTTGTAACTACTGTCTGCCATTTGGTAGCTCCGTCACACCCTGCCGCCATTTTGTGCAGAGCGCCAACCTCGAGATGGCGGCCGACTCCGCTAGCATCTGCATCGTCTGTGTTCAGCTGGTTGCCACGGTCGCTGCAGCTCCGTTTTTGGACTATGTAGGCCGCCAGATTTTGTTGCAAGTTTCTTCTGCCGTTATGGGAGTGTGCCTTCGTAAGTGTATTTACTATTTAGTAATGATAGGTCCCCACTTTCCAGGAAAACACATCGCTACACCAAATTTTTTTTTTCTCGTAGTAATAGCATAGTTTAAGATAATAGTAAAATTAATAGCCGGCGTTCAAAGCTAGATTCAAGAATCTCTTTGCTTCAATACAGTTAGATTAAAACATCTCTTTGCTTCAGGTTTTCCTGAAAGTTTTTTCCACTATATAGTGAACCTTGCGGTCAAAAATGACAGCGGAGATTTTGCATAAGCACCCCTTCGATTTTCGTTCACGTTTGTGACTATAGTTGTCTTTTGTGGTTAGTTGCAACAAGTATCATCGTGTTTCAGACGTGCCGAAGATATGCTACACTATATAAGTCAAATTCCACAAAACAGTAATAGTCGGGACGGTGCGGCTCCTGCTCAATCGAAATGAGTCTCTACTTGTTTGCCAGAATTGCGTAACGATTGCATTTGTTAGAATGTGCTGCTCTGTGAAAAAATGTAAAGAATCTCTTATGGCAGATATTTTGGAGGTATATTAATTACCTGCGGACACATGAAAGACTGAAAGATTTATGGTTGATATTAATGGAATAAATGACTACGAAGATGAGCCTGTCTGCAGACAGATTAGATAGTATTGTCAAATAGGCAGAAAAAGTGTATGAACTGCAGGCTGAACTCTATTGAGTCGTAAAATTTGTCTATGTCATGAATTATGTTCTCCTCATTAATAATTCTATTAAAATAGAGAAAAAATTGTAGACTTATACAGTGAGGTTTTTCACTGTCATTAATCATATTAGTACATGAGTTATAAAATAGCTATTAAGGAGTATCACTGTAGTTCCTTATATTTGTAACATTTTCAATGCTGAATACATTTTTATTTTCATATGGCATTTCAATTATTTGCTATATAATCTCTTTGCAAAGAGCTTGGCTTCTGTTCTCAAAACGACGCTAAAGAAACATTTCGTAGACCATCTAAAAGTAATGACAATTTTTCTGTCTTATTAACACTCACTACATGATGAGTTATTTAAACGGATGATTATGGAAATTATACTTCCAATTTAGTCCCGACTTGTATAAACGCGAAAATTGTTTTCTCTGATAAGGTAAAATAAAAAAGTTGTGAGAACTAAGTTTTTGGAGCAAAAGGAATCTGCTTCTATCACCAGAAAAAATTAAAGGCTTTTTGTTAAAGCCCGTACGATTTTAGGTTTACCACGTTTACTGAGCTGGGTGATTAGGGGTAAGAAAATAATAAAGAGTACCAGAATGTACTTTACTTATGTGCGCTAGCACATAAGTTCAATAAGGCAGCTCAGCACAAAATCTATTCACTTGGTATATCCGACAGGTATTTACGGAACAAGACACGTCTAATAAATTCGTTAGTGTTTGTAACTATTGCATTTGCTCTGCAACAGATATAAATAAAGTAATGAAAGAGACTTAACATGGCCTATATGATAGTTCTATGCCAATAATATATCCAATATTACAGCAAAACTATGAATAAATGCATAGAAAAAGATATAAGCGCGATATCAAGCGTGGGACACAAAGGGTACGAAGGAAGTGTGAGAGGTCAGAGGCAGGACCCACCCTGTGGACGCTTCGTCCTTGTTCTTTCGCACAAAATCACAGACTTGCGGTTGACTTCCTTCAGCTAATACTCTGTTAATCATTTAATTACAGCATTAACCTTATTCCTTAGCACAAAATGGGAGAGTGTGGCTTAAGGACCAAGATTTTGCTTCTACATGGGAGGTGGGAGACTGCCCACCCTCCCTAGTAAAGCCAGCAGCTGTGTCCATCTTCAATAGCGGGAAGTCTCTCGTTTATTTTAACGCTTTGATTCCACCACAAATATTTTGATGTTGCGAGGCGAGCAAAGAGGTCTATTATTGTTTTCTGTGTTTAGTCTGAAGCACTAGCAATTTGTTTTTCAGAATTAAAGTATTCCGAGTTAAGTTATTCAATTTCAATAACTACCTTCTTTGTGCGCGGCGTGAAGAGCTAGAGCTTTTGTATGTAAAGGCGGCAGCTTTGCCTATTAACGGTACCTACCTTTTTATTTTGAGTTTGAAAATTCAGGCTCCTAACGTAATCAGATATGGTTTCCGAATGTACGGCAGAGGGCTAACCCTTTACTAAGCAAGTATCCATATATGGTTACTTCTATAATAGTGCTATTATTAAGGCGCTCTTCAACCGCGCCCGGCACAGGGTAAACTATTTAAATGATTTTTTTCACAGTGGCCACTGGGATGTTTTTCTTCTGGCAAGAAGCCGGTGACGACCTTACGACCGTGAGATGGATTCCTCTCACTTCCCTGGTGTTCTACATCATCGCCTTCAGTATTGGTCTCGGGCCTATGCCCTTTGTAGTGATGGGTTAGAACGGAAATTATTGTGAGGGTGTCAAAAATACTATTATAGTTTTTGTAAATACTGAATATGCAATAAAGAGAAATACTTAGCTTCAAAGACCAATGGCATTGTAAACACATGCCAATCGCATTGAGCGGATTCCTGAACTGGCTTTGCTCGATGGATGTAATGCTTGCCTCAACTCTACGGATTTATCGAACAGGATTTGACTATGATAAATAAAATAGTTTTCACTTTTTGCTCTACTGCATTTACTAGAAATTGTGCTGAGGTTAAATATAAAAACATTTTATATCGAAATTCGATTATCCCGATCGTACTCCTGAGCTAATTTTCGGCAGTTACAGAATATAGAGACATTATAAGCTTCAATTTACGGACATATATTGGATACGGTACAAAATCACCAAACTTCATTAGGTTCACAGCGTTAGTAGCTTCCGCATAAGCACCAGCTTATGTTTCGTTTGCTCTTATTGTGGTTACTGCCTTGAAAACACCCTGGTCGGAAAGATGAGGCTCAGGGATGAACATAAAAAGCCCTAAAGCCCCTTCCTCACTACCGTAACATGCGTCCGAACTGTTTAATTTTCACTGATAGCTGCGTACTTCACCCGTCATATCCCAAGTTTGCGCTTTTTTGTCCATTTTCAACGTGCTGAATATTGTCGCATAATTTATTCTGTGAATAAAGCCTGTATTGTGACAGGTGCAAAGTTACAGGTGTTCTCTCAGTTGAGCATCAGAATGCGTTACTGTATTCGGCTAAGGACAAGCTCGACTAGGCATAGAAATGAAATATTCGAGGCTAGACTTGAGCAAAACTTCAGACTGGTGCGCTGGCTACGACCTGGTGATTTGAGCTTCAAATATTGACCCTTATTTTGTTAACCTTTAAACATCCACAAACTAAATCTTGCCTCCGTAACGTGAAATTTTTAGCAGACATAGCGTAATCGCGTTGCTTTTATCACTTGCAACACGACGCGAAGTGGCAAAGTCAAAGCGTCCGGCAGGAGTTTCGGAGAACTTCAACCCCAAAAGCTTAATTTTTGCCTCCAATCGAACTTACGCTTGGCAGCAGAAAAGTGCGCAGTTTTCTTACTTCGAATTTGAGGAGAATGAGGAGACTTCAGCTAGTGGCCCTTGAGCCAACTGGCACAGCTGCCAGTATTTCTAGTAAATGTTGTGGTTGACACACATTTGTGTCTTAAATGTTGTGGTTGACACACATTTGTGTCTTAAATGTTGTGGTTGACACACATTTGTGTCTTAAATGTTGTGGTTGACACACATTTGTGTCTGCAAGGAAACAACGAGGTATTCAGACAATACAACGAGAGCGCTCGTTCATTGGACTGACAAGTAAACCAGCGGTTACACGCGACGAGGCGTCCGAGCGGTTTTCTAAGTGTCCGTGTTTACACACCCGTGTGTCAACCAACAGATACATATGCTGCAATATTGACTAGCATGTCAGATACCTGAGTAATTGTTACTAAAGAGTAGAGTAGTAATTGTCAAGACATCAATTGGAGCGCATAATGTTGTGAACCTTTTTGCTATTTACGTGGACACGCAACTTGTTCTATTATTATATTATTAAATGACTATTATGTTGAACTTATGGTGACCAAAGGCCGTCGTAGGAACCTGCGTTAAATGGCAATGAAGGGTGTTCATTCCGAACACAGTGTTAATTTTATGTATGTTATTGACAGGTGAAGTATTTCCCACGGACGTCAAAGAAATGGCTGTGACACTTACTGCTCTGTCTCTATGGTTCTTCACGTATCTCGTGACACTTCTATTTCGGCCACTGATAGTAAGTATTTGAGCCTTACAGTTACGCTATTATTTGGGCCACTAACTGCCGACGTGTTCCTGTTCTCGTCCTGTATACTAATTTTTGACCTCTTTGAAAACTTCTGCGAATTATAATACGCGTCAATTTTGAAATTTTGATTCCGCATGTGGGTTTCTAGTAGGGGTGCGGCGGTCAAGGAGACGTTACCTTAATTTTTTTTCCTTTGCAGAGTGTCATTGGCATGAGCGGAGTGATGTGGCTCCACTCCAGCTGTTGTGTTCTGTGCTTCGTTTTCAGTTGCTTTGTGGTCAAGGAAACCAAAGGAAAAACTGCTGCTGAAATTGCCGATATGTTTACTCCTCCTGATTCTACTGAAGAATAAAGCGAACACAGCATACGAACAGCAAAGGGAAAATTCAAAACTCCTTTTGAAATTGATGACTTTCTTGACTCCCTACTCTTTTCATTTTCATTTTTTCCTTTTGTCAATTTTTGAAGTCTTTTTCACAAAATGGATCTGCAGTTAAATCTATCTAATGATACCGCCCCTATTTAGCACACCAGTTATTTACTACACACCATTGATGGTGGCATCAATCTTGCTACAAGTATTATTTGCACGCAGTTCCTGTAAATATTTATACATTAAGTAAAATACTTTGAAGTCAACTTAGAACACATCTAATGACACGAAAATATAAAAATGTTAAGATAGCTACCTATAATTTGAGAAACAACTGGAGACATTGTTTTTCGATATGCCCTCCCTAAATTCGAATTGCCTCTTCACTTCTCCGTCGGCAGCTTTTTACAGCGGCATGTTCTTTTCCTTGCGGCATTTAAATTTGACCTTTAACTATTACTCCATTACTTTTGCTGGGCTGAGTTGTGACATCCGGACGTTGTCTTGAAAAATTCCTACATGCGTGTGATTTAAACATTAACAATATTGGTAACAAAACTTGCTTTGAATAAGAGTATAATTATACTTCACTTTCACAGTACATCTACCATTTTTACAAGTTATTTTTACCATACATGTGCATTACGCGTTGCGAGGTAAATATCGGACCACAGCAGACCTTCCGTACACTATAGTTATAATTCTAATTAAGTACTATCTTTTGATACAAGTTTTAGGGCGGGCGCACACTGATGCAAAAGTTGCACTACCACACATTTTCACATCCGATTACGTTCCAGTGAGCAGGGCTTCGGCTTGCTCAGTGCCATACCGTACCAGTAAAAAGAATATCTAAATTATGGGTCACGTCTTCCACCTTGTATGCATTAGTAAGAGGCAGTGGTGAAGCTTAGAGATTGCCTCCGATTCATATGATAGTTTAAAGCTTCAAAGACACGCAGTTTAGTGTGACATTAAAGTGCTACAAGTCGTCGTCACCACAAAGGGAAAAGCAGAGTGACTGGCAATTTTTGAGTCAGAGTGAACCCGCCATTAGATTCAGAGTAAAGTTTTTAAATGTGAAATTATTCATTTTCGAAACTTTCGATTAGAAAAAGTAGAGGATATCTGCGCATCTTTGTTTTTCTAAAGTATGGTGCGCGGGTTGTTAAGTCTGTTTTATTATTGTTTAGCATGCACGTGCAATCAAGAGAAGATATTTTTCTAGGTTAAATATATACAATGTAATTAATAAGTGATACTTTCTAGGGTAAAGACAACTAACAATCATTACACAAAATTGATAATATAGCTACTGTCTTTTAAAAGTATTTAAACGTTGTAAGCGTTACCTTTCATTAGTTTGTGAATTGAATATATTCTAGTTTTCTAAATTTTTAGCATCTACGTTACAGAAAATAAGTAACCGTAAATATTTATTGTACGATGTTTATTAACCTTTGCGTTCACATGAAGTTGAAGCCTTGACTGATGTATTATCAGCATGCAGGGCTTTTTTAACAATAGAAGAACAGACATCTCACTAAGAATTATTCATGAGTAATTAGATTAGATTAGATAGGCGGCAGTAGACGAACCAAAAGGCCCATTCCCAAAAAGACACCGGGACTTACACCCCGGTCCTCTATGAGCTATTGCCATTATGTTAGTAGAA
>LQNS02007217.1:1436718-1453652 GCA_001587735.2 Parhyale hawaiensis
TAGTTGTATTTTTCCCCTATCTAATACTGAAGAAAAAGATTGCAAGGTACCCCACTTTTTTTTTCGCCGAAAAAAAATTGCAAGGTACCCCACTTTTTTTTTTACATTTTGAAATCTGAATTATCTCCTATCTTATTCCCATAGAGCGTGACAGGAGAGATATAAATATATAAATAAATAAATAAATAAAAACACGACGTGAATTATTATATAGTAGATATATTCATTGCCATGATGTTGGGCGTTCTCTTCTCGAGCCAGGTAAAGTAGTCTTGTTGCGGCCCGATGCAGCGTAGGCATTTTTTTCCAGTGCATAGTCTAGTGAGAGGCAGAGATTCTGGTGCACTCAGAAATTGGTACTATCGGAAGGTGACCACCTGTCGAGATCCTTGCGTCTATGTCGCCATAACTCAGACATTTTGTGGTCGAGTGCCGCCGTACACTCTACACGTATTAGGTGTTCTAGTTGGGATGTGCTTTCACGGCAACTTTACCTAGCTTTGCAGCTAATAAATTCTGCTTGATTCCGTTGAATAAAGCATGTTCTTGCCTTAGTATTTTGTATGCTCGTGTTCTGTGCGTCTAGTGACGGAGCACTGGCAAAGGACGGGGGCTGTTCATCCCACCCATTTCATTGTCATGCGTTTTCCTGTTCCTCCTAACAGTCTGTGTTCTGTATTTCCTCTGCTTTTTCGTCTCGTTGCTCCCAATGTACGGCGATGCTCCGTCCATGATTTCGTACATTATTGAAACACAGTCCATTCCACTGGCACACCTTTTCCACTCTTTATATTTAATCAACTTGTTATCGCATTAAACTAACGTTGAATCTAATTTAATGCCTGCTGCTTAAATACGGATATAGCTACTAAATACTCTTAGCTCCACGCTTGTTGACAATATTTCCTTGTTTTGCACGTGACATGATGCGATTATGCACTTAATCATCCTCTGACATTATGTCGTCCATGTAGATGCACACGTGTATGTACCTACATATCGGAGTGCATCGTTGTATAATCACCCCACATTGATAATGTCACTCAAGATTTCTGTACTTGTGTACACATTTTACGTAGTTTGTCCGTGCTAGTGGCACAGCCTGAACGCAGGATTCTTATCTATGTCTAATCAGCGCAAACCTTAGCTTGATTACGGCGCTAATGAATACCCTTGGTAAGTGGACTTTGGTGGCATGATACAGTTCGTTTCTAGTGCTTGACATCTACACACCTGCAGCCTCCTCCTCTTCGTTTGTTAAGGTAGGCGTGTCGCGGAGATGCATTAGATAGCTACATTGATTTGCCATACGTTTCGTTCGTTGTATTGGATTGCTACTTAGAGATAGAACCGTGAAGTGTGGTTGATGTGGTGTGCCAGTCACCCTGAAATATCGTAGCTGTTGTAAAAGGTAGAAAACCTGGAGCTATTATGTAACTAATATACGTGAATAATGCCGAGAAATCTGTCTATTTTACACAGTTTCAGAGCAGCCGGCTGTGCAAAGTTACGGTGCTTCGTTGTACCTGCGTTGATTGATCACAGATTCGTTAAAATTACAGTTCAGTTCTGATGCGTTAAAGTAGATGTTTGCAGAGTAGCTATGACATAAGAAATCGCTTCATAAACTGAGATCCTTGATTGATTTTAAATTGGCTACTTGCGAAAATTCATAGCACGGTTGAACTTCGTTCCAGTCGACCCTCTCACCAACCAGTGTTGCTAGACTGCAGCACTACGAGTAGCTAAGTCTCTGAACAGCGATATGTATGTTATGCTCACTATACCAGGTGTTACTTGATAAATTTCTTTAGTGTATTCAGTTTTTCAGTTGCACTGTTAAATGACTGGTATAGTTAGGCTAGATACCTTTGTAGTAGGCTACTTCAGCCACCCCGGTTAGCAACGTATATTTTGCAGTGTGTGCTGCCGAGAAATACACCTAAAGGTTGCAAGCGAATCAAAGAAACAGCATTGCAAGTAAGAGCGACTTCAACATTGCGTTCGTACGATGTCTAACACTAGACTTACCGAAGTCGTGGAGTAGCTTTCGTATGCTTCTTTAACGTCATAAGTTGGAGCAGTACCCGTATGATTTTATTATTGAAACCGATATTGGAGTCCCGCTGCCTAGAATGCCTTACAGTTAACTTGCCTGATGATGAAACAGGGTGGTAGTTTGGGTTTATTTCTGGTTCGTTTTAATGTTTACGTGAATAATTAAAACGTTGAGGCCTTTTTTTTAAATTGCTGATCACTTCTTATCGGTTCTCATAGTTAATGTTTTTAATACTTTTTTATAACTGAGAAATGCTTTATGTTTGCCGCATTCCTTCTTGATCTGATTGCCTGCAGATTTTCCCTGAGTTCGTTCAGTTCGACTTAGTCCAGTGATACATGTCGGTATTTTTAATCCAAAATCAAAGTTAGAGCCCGTTTGATTAGCGATATATTAACGACGCTTTACAATCACTCAAACACAGTATAGCTACGCATGTTAGCTGCTCTGTGAGTAAACCTATTCATTACCGTATTCCGTGTTCGGCCGCGTGGGCGTGCAGACGTTGATGTCAGCTGTGAATAATTATTTGAGTGATTCTTAGCCGCGCTTTTGGTTTCTTGAGGTCTAACCTAACCTAACTTGTTTATTGCCTCATTTTGGGTCTTATTTTCCATCCGTTGAAACCCTGGCTCGGAGTTTTGATTAGGTATAATACTTCCGCCAAGCACGGCAGAGGTAATGAAAAATTTAAATTGGTTCTAAAACTATGATTTCTTTTGTATCAACACTAAAATCTTATCAATGACGGTATGCTTTTTGATGGTAATAACAGCTTCTGTTATTTTGTTGAAGATCCGTTCTTAACTTCTCGAGTTATGCTGCTAACAAACATTAGTTTAACGCACAAGCAGACCATTACTAAAATTTAATAACTTTTTGAGTTATTTTGCCAACTAGCATAAAATCAAACACAGAAACAAACAAACGAATCGACAGATCGTCACGAAAATTTGTTTATTTGCTCTTCGTAATATACCTAACAACTCATGCAAATTTCATAAAAATCCGTCCTTAACTTTTTAAGTTAGGACGCTAACACATTCATTACCACATGAGCCACTGGTGGCTCAAACTGACTTAATCCTACTACAGTAGGGGTCGCCCCATAAGCTGAAACCTCAACTCAGCTTCTGGGCGGCGCCGTGGTGGCCCCAAATCTTGCTAGGGTTTCCTGTGGAACGGTGCTTGGTAGCGAATGTGGTAAGAAAATGAGGCCGACCAAAGGATGAATTTATCTTCACCAAAAAATAATCATCTGTTCCTCCTAACATAAAACCCAAGAATCCCTTTAAATTTCGTGGAAATTCGTCCATAACTTTTTGAGTTATCTTGGTAACAGACAGACAAACTCAACGAAAACGTAACCTCCTTGGCGAGGGTAAAAAGATATATATATTACTGTGATGCTACAGTTCCGGGTTCTGTTCCTTAATGTTCAAACGTTCCGCGATTAGGGAAATCAAATAAACTCGGGAGATAATCTCAACCCAAATTATATTTCATTATAGGGTCTAAGTGCTAGTGTATTTCAAGTACCAACAACGATAGCGCTCAGGTTACAGTTGATGAATAAGTGATCAGCATTTTTTTTACTATACATTCGTCAAGCACTGGAGAACAGTTACGTATCTTACAGAGTAGCTACATCTTTTTTTTCATTAGATTAGATAGGTGGCTGGCAATAGACGGAACAAAAAGTCCATTACAAGGGAGGAGCCAAAGACGAGGCTCCTGCCTATTTGAGCTATTCCCGTTATGCCTACCGTGTATAAAAAATGTTACATGAAGTGAAAGTGAACGTGCATATGGACTTTAGTATTCACATGTTCCTATTGCGGGACCCTCAGGCTAACAACCTGAGTTCTAGTTAATGTAGCTCAGTAGGCATTTTCCCTAAACACATTTTGTGGTGCGAAGGGTAGTGTAGTCACTCGGTCACCTTTTCAGGTCCGAGCTAAGAATCGCAGTCGGAAACGAGCAAAACCCAGCAGTCGGAGTTGTCCATCTGTCTCCACAACCTTTGTTATGAGGAATAAAGAAAATGCTTGTACTGTATACAGTAGTTAATTCTTCCTACCGCCATGGTTACTTCTACCTACCTACTCAATACGGTACATACAGAAAGCCTTGTTATCGTACCAAATAACTCTACCAGAAAAAAATTCAATTTCAGTGGGATAAAGGTCTAGTTTTTCTACATTTCGAGAGTGAAACGGGTCAGTAGGCACAACCAAAGGACCGACCTTCACTAACTCGCTGTTGCTGTCCCGTACTGTGCTTTCCATGGGGCATTTAATACTTTATTTGATTATCTATACACCAATCGGGAGCCTCGTTTCATATCGTAGTTCGGAAGCAGCAGTTAAAACATATGTAAAGGCACTGGCTTTGTACGGGGTGCTTAATGCCCATTTCAAAATAGAAGAGGTGCCCAATTCCCAACTTCACCAGTCCAGGGCTGTGGAGTCGGAGATACCTGGTGTGTGACCGACTCCTTGCACCCCATAAATGTGCCACCCCTTCCCTTAACCCTTTTTCGCCTACTGCACACGTTTGGGGACGTTACAATTACTGCTACTGCTACGAATAGTGATGGTAAAATGAGACACTAAAGGGCTAAAACCTTTGCCCATTTTCTCAAGCTTCTGCTCCCAAGAAGAAATATCCGAATGGGGCATCATGATGTAGCTATACTTTGTTAAGTACGAAAATGCAATCTTCTGCGGTCGTTACTATTGAATGAGTTTGGTTGAAGCAATTAGTTATATTTATTTGCATTGCTTTGTGAACGAAACTAGAGCTAAAATCATTCTTCATCTATAGAGTCACTCATACACCAGCATGCAAGCCATTTCAATCAGCTTGGGCAATAAGAAAGGGGCTGCTTGCTAGTGAAGCGTAGGTCCCTTATGTCTCCTCCGTCCAGGGTTGGTGATTTTTTTTATTTATTTTTTTTTAAATCAATGATTTTTATTTATTCAATTTTTTATTTATTTAATTTCTTTTATTTTTTCATATTTTCTTAATGTGCAATGATAACATTAATTCTTCATAGTTATTCTACAGTGGGCTAAAGATAATACTTACTCATCAAACAAGTGCTTTCCTGCTTTTCTTGTGCTCAAAAATTTCCACGTATACCGTACCTAGTGAAAAACACAAAGTACGGCAATAGCAAAAACATCAATAGGGTACTACAAAATCTAGTGTAGTAATTGGAGGAGTAATAATTAGCTATCAGCGATGCAGTTCCTGAGAAAATATTGGTAAAATAGTTTTAAGCTTGGAGATGATAGGTAATTCAGTAAGATATACATGCAGATAGGTGAATGATATTTTCAGTTGTCTAACCAAATATTGCAAGAGTGATGAACAAGTTCAAGTTGCTTGATTGGGTGAAAATGCAAAGGCAAAGCGAATTTAATTTAACAAGAGATTCACAGCATCTCACTGTACAGCTGTGGAGACAACACTGAAAGGTAATGACTGATGACACATAAATATTTCTGCTGCAGCCGTTGCATTAAATTATTTAAATACCATAAAAATTCAAGCACGCACTTTCTCTTGTTTTAATTATGTAGCTAGCTATGTACAGGTTTAGGTTGATGAATTCTATTGAGGGTAACCTTAGTTTGATGAATTCTATTAAGGGAACCATAGGTCAGTTGAGAAAAATGGTGTTGTGTTCCATAAATGCTTATAGCCTAACAGTTAATCATTTGATAATGTAAAAATATTCCATTTCATAAAAAAATCAAATATAAACAAAAACTAAAATATTACAATTTTTTTCTGTAAAAATCACTTGATTAAATCGATTTGATTTAATCAATGCCAACCCTGATAAGTTGATCATTTGATAGTGCAAAAATATTCCATTTCATGAAAAAAAAAATCAAATAACACAAAAACTAAAAAAAAAATCATTATTATTTTCTATAAATATATGTAATCAGTTGATATAATCAGTTCATAAAATCAATTTGATTTAATCAATGCCAACCCTGACAAGGTTTAGTCATTTGATAGTGCAAAAATATGCCTTTTCATGAAAAAATCAAATACCTACCTAGCTACTCAAAAAAATATTGATTTTTTCAAGAAAAATCAAACTATTTAATCAGCTGATAAGATAAATTTGATTTAATCAATGGCAACCCTGCTGCAATGGTAGTTACTTAAATAGTGGGTCATTAGATGATACATTAGATTAAATAAGAGCATTAAAGTATCTAAATATCATGAAAATTTAAGCATGAGCTTCCTTTTGTTTTAATTATGAAAGTAGCTATATAGAGGTATGTCTAGGTTGTTGAACTCTATTTAGGGGAACTATAGGTATCTTGAAAGATAGAACTGGTGTTGTGTTGCATAAATGCTCATAAGAGTTGATCATTTCATAGGGTAAAAATATTCCATTTCATGAAAAAATCTAATAAAAAATCAGGATTTTTTTTTTTTAAATAAATTCATTTAATCAATGCTAACCCTGCCTCCATCGATACTTACTCCCAGCTAAATGATATTTCCATCGTGTTGATTAGTGGTAGGTATGAGCTGTCATGAAATGACAGCTGAAAGTAATTAATTCATTGCACTCCTTATTCATTCCCGCTTCTTCGTGGCTCTGCTCTGAAAAATAGCATTCCTTTTTGCGCTTATTTTCTCTCCTCGATTAAGTTAGGGCCTATGTGCTGAAAAAATAGATATTTTTGCGGTGGGAAGAAAGAGTTGAAGGTACTGTAGCTACTTCTTAAGGGACGAGGAGGGCATCTAATAAACCAAAAACTGTGCTTTATTATCTAGCGAGATGAGAGCTGAAGATCAGAACTAGTTTTTCCCTAAAAATTCCTCAATAAATACGGATATGTGTAATTTTTACTGATTTTTCAGCGGTGACACACAATTAAAGAACAACATATCAGCCGATGATTGTTGGTGTACGATAGGTACACAACGAAGGTGTAGTTACCTATCTTTTCTCTTTCCTCTGAGGTTTCCGAAGGTACTATCACGCAAAGGGTTTCTATCTGTAACTAAATCTAAACAGAAACGTTTCTTGATGTCTGTGCCTGTTCGCTTCTTACTCTGTTAAAAAATATTACAACTGCCGTTTATTTTATTGTAAGAAATTACTGAATATTTTGCATGTACCGTGTTTAAATTACAGCAAAGAAATTCTTCAATCTGTTGTCATTTTACATGTTTTACATATAGCTATATACCCAAACTTTCATTTATTCTGACCTAGTAAGTTAATGAAACTCTTGTTAGTCTTTAAATAGCAGCCATGAAATAATTATATCTGTAATCAGGTTATGGCTACTTTTGCATCGCTAAAGGTGCACTCCGAAATTACGAAATTGACTAAACAGTTCCCGAATCAGGACTTGTTTTTCTATCTTATATAGCTTCTGGCCTTGAAGGAAAGTGCGTGAGACATTCGCCACCTCGATATCGATCAGACTCATATCTGTGGGAAGATTTCGGATACCACTATCACTTTGTCATTGCCGTCTTTGAAAATTGGGGAAAACAACAAACAGTTCTGCAACGAAACCTTTAGTCATTTAACCCTTCTCCCCCAGCGTCGAATTTCTTTCGCGCTTCCAGTAATGTCATTTGTACTAGAACCAAAACTCGAAATGTAACCAACAGCTGCACTCCAAGACCGTAGATCTCTGCCTATAGCCACGCAATGGCAAAAGACAGAATAGTAAACAGATGACTGGACGGACTGATCCTCGCCAAAATTTCTCTCGTGACATTCCTAGCACTTCCTGTAAACTTCAAGAAAATCCGTTGGGAGCTTTTTGAATTATGTTACTCACCGATCTCGACATAAACAATACATCCATGGCGAAGCTTAGGGAATTATACCGTGTACTGATCACCTGTATTTTATTTATGCAACTCGTCACCCAGAGAGAGCCATGTGAGTGTTGTACGTCTTGGACTGCCTGTATCTGTGGATACAGTGTAGGTCAAAAGTACTTCTTAGGACAAGAATTTTTACCTCTGTCATCTGTACGTGATGAAAGACGTATGATTTATGCCACCCATGTCAGACAGGCAACTGATTAATAAATGTCCAGAAACTTTTTATTTTCTGCTAAAGCTCTCACGGACATTCCAAAATTATGCTGCAACCAGACGCTTGAAGGGTGACCCCCCCCCCCCCCTTCAATATTTTCGTTGTGCTGAATGTCGAACTCACGACATAATTACAGTGTAGTATTACCAACTTCAATGTCCAATTATGAACTGAAATTGTTCCAAAAACTATATAGTTTCTTGTATTTCGCACCAAAATAACAGATTTTGCATGCACATATTCCTTGAAATTAACCACTGAGAAGTAAATGGTTCACTCTCGCAAACTGAATAGCTAAGTAATTGTTACCGTTCTATATTAATTTATCTTATCTTTACCGTTCTATATTTATCTTTCAGAAGTTTAAATTTTCCCTCGGGAGGCATAGGATGGACCGTAGGGTTAGGTTACTTAACCCATTAGCAGTCCTTCAGGACGTCGGTCTTTCGTGCCCACTTTGATACCTTCCACTTTTATACTCCTATACTGACGATACCTTTCCTGTTCTTCTTCTTTCCCGACTTTCTGTGCCCATGCGCGTTTATCTTGTGTGAGAATACCCTCGTGCATGGGTTCCACGTTTATCTTTACATACCTACTATATGTCTCTTCTTTTTCCTGTCTCAGCATAGCTTAGTACTGATTTAGGGAGGCTTAACCTATCTTATAGAATCATAGCCATATTTTAAAATTTGTTGAAAGGTTTTTGGAAAAAGCGAAAATCGTGCCCCATACATTCGATCAAGGTTTTATATGCTGTATTAGCTAATCGCTAATCATCATTGTTTATACCTACTTACTGAAAAGCAGTAAAAGTGCAAAGTAAATTTCAGTCCTGAGTTTTACGCAGACACCCTTTACTTCACCCCCTACTGATTAACCCTTCAACGCCCATGGACTTGGGTCATTCCAGCACTTTTTAAAGTGGCGCAACCTATTCCTATGAAAATTATCTTTCGATGAGACTTTGAAAAGTGCTTATTTCTTCTACTAAATAAGTCACACTATGCTCATGAATATCTTGGTTGGCCCATGATTTTAGCGCATGTTGTCGAACTGACTTCAATATTTTTTTTTTATCATATGTGCGCTGGCTTCACCATTATTCAAACTACGCGCCCGGGTGTCCAGACTTGAGTAAACCCAAGTACAGCATGAACTATGATGCAACTTGTTAGAGACGGCGAATCGCTCATAAATTTAAAAAAAAAAAGAACCGTTAAATTAATTATTTCTCGGCTGGCGTGAACAATTGCAACTCCACACGACCGAACACGGATCCTGTCAGTGAATTGCATGCCGACAAGAAATAAAAGATATTACACCGACCATACTATAAGTCTCCACTGTAAAGGAGTACGGCTTATTAGTAGCCGCAAAGTTTTTGGGAGAGCGGCCATTGCCTCGTATGTAAAATTTGATAAGGCCCCAATGGCTTGAATTTATGTAATTCCATGATATATACCTTAAAAATTTCGCCGTTTTCCTGCCAATTTACCGCAATATTTTCGTACAGAAAAATTGAATTCCAAAGCCACTTCAAATTAACCGATTCCACACAATAATTTTTTTTAATGAGGCTAGTCTAAAGTAGCAAAGCTCAAGTAAACTCTAACCAAGGACTATCTTCAACTTGATGGCAGAATTAAGGGAAAGACAAGGAAGTGCATTGAACAAATATCTAAATTGACTGTAAACATGAGGGAATTACGCATGACAAAACTTCTAGAGGGAAAGAAGGGGGCGCGGGGTGATTCCTTGCGACTCAAACGTAGATGGTCTCCTAATCTCCACTTTCGGTACTGAATATTTTGCATGTACCGTGTTTAAATTACAGCAAAGAAATTCTTCAATCTGTTGTCATTTTACATGTTTTACATATAGCTATATACCCAAACAAAACACAGAAATAACAAACGAGAATATTCAATTTTTAGTATGTTACATATGTCACAACAGAGCAAGACCTGAGGTCTAGCTTTCGTTCATTATCTAAACGCGCTACAGACCGACATAACCGAATCTCCTCCCAACATTACTGCAGGCGACCCTGCACTCGATCTCACCGCTGACCCTGGCAGGTCTCGCGGTTATACGCTGCCCCCCAAGCCTACTCCATGTTCGACGCTGATTGGTCACGCAGCATTCCATAGCATAAATTCTGTTTCTATACAAATTCCACGAATTTTGCTCTTCATATTATTGAATGTGAGATCGTAACTACATAAATGATTTACGTTTCCCCTTCATCTTCCGCCTTTTATTTTAGACTGATAAATTACGGTAATTCACTTAAGAACCTGGCAGTTTCTTATCGATGGACTCGTGCAAACTCCTTCGTTCGTAGAAAATACTGTTGTTGGGGAGAAGATGAGGGAGAGAGGAGCTCGTCGTGCCTTGTAAGAAATTTCCTTTTGCGTTGCAGTAATGTTTAGGTACCTTAATTCGCATCTTTGATCTACGACTCTTATTAATTACGAGTCTCCTGTTGCATGCACTGAACCATCATATTACCCAGCCACAGACTTAATTTTTTTTTCAGGGCAAAAAAAAAAAGATGTTACAATAGACGCGAACTTTTTTTTTGTTGTCTTGGTAGCTAAATGTGTTTTATTGCTATGCTGGATGACATGAATTTTCTGTGCGTATGGACTTGAGGCTGCTGAACCTATGAAGTTACATATGAAATCTGGTTATGGAGAGTCGGCCTAGGACATTTTTGAGAGCCAAAACTCGAAAGACTGGAACTGGCACGAGCCAAGGCGTTGGTGTTGGGCCTGGACCGTCAGACTCCGCGACCCTGAGAACCTGATTGTTTGTCTATTTCCCTTGCTCTCCTTCTCACCATAGCGAATGCCATCAGGAACTATAAGTCATTTTAAGTGGAGCGAGCTAATGCGAAGTGAAGTAGATGATAGTGATAGACTGATGCTCCTTATCTCCATGCATGTCACCCCTTATCTCTTCTGGCTCGTTGTCCACTGCATTTTATCAGCGATAATTGTTTGCATTTGGTTTGGTAAACATGATACGGCGTAGCTGCTGCCTCGCCTTAAATATGCATCGCTGGCGCTCTGTTCTTTGCATGTTTGCGTTGTGATTTTGTTGCCTTTGGATATAAAGAGGAAGAATTTTATTTCGGGCTCGCTGCTCCTGATTCTACGCCGAAAATCGTCAGTGTCTTCTAACCACTGCTTTCTCGATCCCCGCAAGCTTCTCCGGAAGAAAGCTCACCTGTATTTTCATCTGGATCTTGTTTTCAACTGCCTACCTTACGGAAATTCGTCTTCCGTACGCATGAAGACTTCTTGAGCTGTGGAAGTGAAGCGAAGCTTGTTTTTTCTGCATCGTCAAAGAAAACTCGAATCCATCTGCAAAATACTGTGCTGTCAAACTGCACGCAAAATTTACTGGAGGGAAGTATCAATTTCCTCCCACACATAAAAAGACTGTTTCCTCAGTACGTGTACGGTTTTCTCTTGGGATAAGGATATGTGTGGGCTAGTTTCTCGAGGAGGTTACATCTTCTACCAACTCAAAGATCATTGAGGAACGATTTTCGAACTTTGCGAGATTTTTAGGAGAAAAGTTTTCTTCCCTATCTACAAAGAAATACTATTTGCACAGATTTGCTTTAAAAGTGCTCACGAGTTTTAATTTTGAAAAGTTTTTTTTTCCATCCGCTTGGTGTGACTTCATTTTCTGTTAAAATACGGCAAGTTAACCGCGCTATCGAACTGCACACGACGTTCGGAACTACGCGAGTAAAGAAAATTTCAAGTGCGGTGTAGGTACGCACGGAGATACAGTTGTATACTCTAAGCGCAAGGAACATCATTTTCTCTCTTCGGAGCAAGAAAAATTTGTCGTGCTTTGAAGACTACGCAAGGCAGTTCCGTCACATCGAACTGCTTTCAAAGTGGACTTCGTTTCGTATTAACTGGAAAGTAGAGTTCTCTTATTCGCTGAGGCCAAGCATAGGATACAACAGATCTACTTACTCGACTGAAGGCGTTACCAATATATGTATATACGTCTTGAGTCAGAAGCAACGACTGCTCCTGTGTAACCATAGTAGTTCTGCGGATTACCTGTCAGATATAATTGAGGTATGTATAAGTAGCTACAAATTCAATGTATTTTCATTCAGGGGCTATTATGGAGATGATTACCTCCGCCGAGGAGGTTATGTTTTTGTCGTGTTTGTCTGTCGCCAAGATTACTCAAAATGTTATCAACGGATCTTACAAAATTTACAGGGATTGTTGGGCACGTTAGCAGTAACTGATGATTACTCTTGGTGAAAATCTGTTCATCTGTTTGTTTGCTTTTTTTCAGTACCATTACTCAAAAAATTATGGACAGATTTTCATGAAAATTACGTGAGTTGTTAGGTGTAATACGAAGAGCAATTGATCAAATTTTTGTGATAATCTGTTCGTTTGTTTGTCGCGGTGTTTGATTTTATGCTTGTTAGCACAATAACTGAGAAAGTTAAGGATGGATCTTTCTGAAATTTATAGGAATTGTTAGTAATGTTAAAAAACTTGAATGATCAAATTTTGATGATGATGGGTTGGTCCGTTTGTGTGTTTGACTTATGTTTGTCATAATGTTTGTTAGCAGCATAACTCGATAAGTTATGAACGAATCATCAAGAATATTACAGAAGTTATTAATATTGTTAAAAGGCGCAAATGATTTGATTTTGGTGTTGATACGAAAGAAATCATGGTTTCAGAACCAATTTGAATATTTTTTTTTTTTTTTGCGTTGCCTTGCTTGGCGGAGGGGTGCGCTCTCAGAGTGCTCTTTAATTTCGTATTTTATATTTTAACACAGTAAATTAGATTATGGACTTCACCATACTTGTTGGGCCGTCTTTCGCATGCGAGTGCTAAGGCTATTTCAATTCAGCTAATTATTAAATTAAGTTCAATCAAGTGTTTTGTATCGGGCGAGTACGCTAGTGCTAGTTATCTTAACCCTATCCGTTACCAATTTTTTTCAGCCGCTTGAGCGCCAAGGCGAGACAAATTTGTACCGCCCACTAAAAATGCTTATAACTTCAGTGTCAGAGTTTTTTCTTCAGAGTCTCAGAGTCAATTATTCTACTACTATTCCACCTATTTATTAAAAAAATAATAATAGCTAAGAGTAGTTTTCTTGTTAATTAAACTTGAATATGAGAAAATTTCACCGGAGTGTACAGAATGAATACTCCAGCTGCACATCTGCAGCAGTAGTCATACTTTCGCGGTAATTGCAGCAGCTATAGGCAACTGCAGAGTGGCACTGCACTGATAGTTGCAGCAGAGAACAGTTAGAATGGGTCAGACTGCTGCCTGACGTCGACCCAGAAGCGCGCGTTCACGAAAATTTTATCACCAAATTTTATAAAAAAAAAGTGATACTTAGCACGATTGTTAGCTATAATGTGCGGGTATCTTGGAATTTTATTGATGCTAATGAGAAATTAGCAAAAGTCACGGAAGTTTGGGCACTGAAAATCACTGAGCGTAGAACAGAACAGTGAACGAAAAACGGTAGGGCGGTACAATTTTGTCTCGCCTTGGAGCAGATAGGGTTAATCTTAATATTGCCACAACTTTCAATGAAATTACTGAGGCACTGGCATTGATGGTTTATTATTTCGTAGCACTCAATATAAAACTATCTTTGTGGTGGCCTGTTATACAGCGAAATGCTTGGGTGTTCTTCTGCGCTCTACCGTTTGTACTTCGCTTCAGTACCTACCATTATTACCTCAACCAACGAGGTTACGTTGGTCTGTCTTGTCACCAATATAACTCAGTAACTTACTGACGGATCGCTACAATATTTACAGGGATTGTTAGGGGGAACAGATGAGTAAGTTTTGGTACAGATCCGCTTAACCATTTCTTAGTTTGTCTGTCTGCTTTTTTTTCTCTGTAGTATAACTCAAAAAGTTATTAATCGAACTTTATGAAATTTGCACGAATTTTGGGGTTAATGCTAGGAGCAAATGACCAAATTTTTGTGTTGATATATTTGTTTGTTTGGTTTTGTGCCTCTGTTTATCAAACTGTTTGTCAGTAACCTAAATAAAAAGAATTAGGCACGGAATTTCATGAAAGTTTGTAGGAATTGCTTACCAAGTTAAAAGATTCAAATGACCCAATTTTTGTGAGGATTGGTTTGTCCGTTTGTGTGTTAGACTAAAAATTGTCAAAATGCTTGTCTGAAGTAGAACTCAAAAAAGTATGCATCTAAAAGAAATTTTCGAAAATTGTGGGAAGTGCTAAAAGGCACCACTGATCATATTTTGGTGATATCGGCTTGTCCGTTATTGTGTTTGACAAGTCATTGTTTAAATGTTTGTCGAAACATTACTCTAAAAGTTACCGACAGATCGTCAAGAAAATTATTGCAGAAGCTCTTGTAACCGAATTTTGGTATGATAAAAACGAAATTATAATTTCAGGACCTATTTGAATTTTTTAACATTGCCATACTTTCCTGAGATATGCGCTCTCAGAGTGCACGAGTTATTAATATTGTTATATTACACTAATTCTAATTATTCAGATGCTTATAATATTTGTAGTAATGATATCTCTTGGGCTGTAGACTGCTTACCAGCTCCGATTATGAGCAAGAATGGTCGAGGGTATAACTAAGCATGTTTTCCAGCAGTGTTTGTTTTCCTTCATAATTTTCTCGATGAATTCCACGTATGTCGTCACGGCTATCAAATGAGATTAAATCCAACTAATCGCAATCTTAATCCAGATTTTTCCTCTTAAATCCATTAATTCTCCTTCCAGGTTATCGACTTTGAATATGTATTTTTAGTTCAAGGTCAAGATACGCTAATCCTAGTTGATTATGACATTAACTGGCATCATTAAACTGTTCGTTTTAAGCCTTGGAGATTAAAAGTGTCACGTTCAGATCATATACTGCTGTTCTGTGTGCGGTGATCCTTCGCGGATATACCTATATACAGCATGTTACCTTTGCTTATGCAAATACAGTTTTTTTTTTTACTTATTTTTCAAGATAAGTGTCAAACATTCAAAATGTTAATAGTAAGTTAGTGCACAGGTATGTTGTAACTATAAAAACGATAAGAGAAAAATAAAACATAACCATTCCTACGTTTTGGTAACATTTGCTTATCGCACGGGGTTCTGCTGTTACGCCAGATTATGCAATATCACTCTCTAGTCAACATAGGCCGGAAAAGCGGTCTAACCAGCGAAGAAAAGGTCAGAGTGACCTCATTATTGGCTTCTGGTAAGACAACACTCGAAGTTTCCAAGGAATTGCAGCGTGATCACCGAACAATTGAGGCTTATGCAATTGAAAGTAAAATCAACCGGAAAACTCCAGATAGAGAGGAATTTGACTGCTCGGGATATGCGATATTTGAAGGTTTCTATGGCTAGAAAACAACTTTCTACAAGTAAGGCGATATTTGAAGACGCTGGAGCCCCAATACTAAGCAGAAAGACAAAATGCTAGGTTCTGCAGAAGCTGGGGTAAGTAAAAAAGGCAATTTAACGACCACTTCTAACGAAAACACTTGAAGAAAATAGGGTCAAATTGGGCTGAAGGGAACATTAAAACCGATTGCTCCGATGTCATATTTACTGACGAATGCAGAGCCACTCATGATGGTCCAGATGGATGGGCGTCTGGATGGGTCCTCCATGACCGACCTCAACAGACAAGGCTTAAGCGTCAACAAGGTGGTGGTGTAATGTTTTGGGCCTTGATGCACTATCGTCTCTCACGACGATTTTGCGTTCACGTAAGCTTTCCTGCGCGCTCCGCCACTAAAATAAACACTACCTAGGTAAACCTAACCTAGCCTAACTTAACCGACCCTTGCCTAATCTAACCTTACCTAACCCAATCTAACCTTTCCAACCTTACCTAACCGTACCTAACCTAACCCAACTTAATCAGCGATACAGCGAGCAGCGCGGCGCACCAACTTGAACGCCGCTCACGCGCACACGATCTGCGTACAGAAACACACACACACATCTCCGTCGTGAGAGACGATAGCGCGACCGGGATAATAGGTGACACCCTTATTGGTCCATTTGAAGTGGCAGAAGGAGTTGAACTGAATGCAGAAAGGTACTGCCAGCTTCTTGAAGCCAACTTGATTCCATGGCTTGATGAGCAGACTATCGCACACAGATCCAAATTGGTATTTCAGCACGATAACGCTCCCTCACACCGAGCACNTTAAATCAAAAAGGATTATGACCTGGCCAGCGAATAGCCCCGATTTAAATCCCATTGAGAACCTCTGGACAATGATCTAAAGGAAGGTCTATGAAGGTGGTCGGCAGTTTTCAAGCAAAGTAAGCCTGTGAAATGCAGTAAAAAAGCTGCAGATTCTATTCCACAATCTGAAATATCAAACCTGACTAAGTCTGTTGGTAATCGCCTTATAAAAATCATGAAAAATGGAGGTTGCCATGTTCAAAATTAACTGATGTTTACCGCTACTGAACACTTATTTCAGTGTTCATTCAATTGTTTTGGTTAACTATAATTTCTTGGTTTTGGACATTTAATAAAAGTATTGCTGTTCACTTGTATTTATAGTTGCGAGCATAATTAAGGGATAAAAATAAAAAATTTCGTATCTCGAAAACTGTAAAAGGTTCAACGCTGAAATTTTAACACAAAAGAGGTATTGGGATACCTAATAATATGCTAAGAATTTATTACGATCCGAAGGATAAGAAAAAAGTTATGTATATTTAACTT
>LQNS02007217.1:1455281-1474109 GCA_001587735.2 Parhyale hawaiensis
TGTATCAGTTCCCGTAAACCAGCTCTCAATAACTGTCAATCGGCCACACCTTTAAATATCATAGATTAAATAGTTTACTATCGGTAGCAATCATTAGGTTCTATAGGCACGAATGTTGATGTTAGATAGGTAGCGTTTATTCTCTTTTTTAGGCATTTGAGAAACTACATTAAGTAGATATTGATATTTTAAAGTTACACTTATCTTGAAAAATAAAGTAAAAAAATTGTATTTGCATAATCAACGGTAACATGCTGTAGTTCCCTGTAGTTCTGGCAAATGTATGACTGAACACTCGTGTTTTTTTACTTTTGAAACATTTCATGCTGGACGTACGTGCCTCAGGCTATTTACTCGACAGTAGATACATAATACCGTAGTTGTAACAATTAAAGATAATACTGATGTAGCTATACAAAGACACATCTGAAAATAAGAAAGTATCGGTATCGCCCACTTTTTAGGCATTTTCACTTCTCTATAGGTACCAATAATACTGATAACGGTCATATGACCCGTCACTATGCAAATGTGTTAAATAGTAATTGTGATAAATCCTGTGTAGGTTTGCAAATGGCAGGGAAAGTTGCTGCATTCATTAATGCGTAATGGACTGATTGGAAAAATTCCTTCGTATGTTTTTTCCTCTTGACTTGTCTTTGCTTCATCTTCCGTTTATCTGCTTCTTTTTGTCTTCTCTATATTATGGTTAGTGTTCCTTCTGTTCTTTTGCTATTTTTGCTGTTCCCACTCCCACTGTTCGTTAATGTTCCTCGTTATTTGACACACTGGTGGCGCCTGCTTTTTGCCTTTCGAAACCATTATATAGTGTGGATAGATGCGTACGCAGTCGGTAATCTGATCTACTTGGAATGGAAAATTCCATTTAGAACTTGGCAGTAGCTTCGCAAGTTTACAGCCCTCTGTGTAGAAGCGAAAGCGATGTATGTATCAGCAACGCGGGCTGCCTCGTCGTCTTGTTATGTTGCATAACTCGATGCACTTCATCAGCATTTCCTGATTTTAGTGTTTGCCCAAGGACTATTTAATTTAATAATAATTGGCAGGGATACGGACTCGGAGTTGGTAAACTGACGAAACCCAGTACTCGGTGTCGTGCTTCGTCCATCCGACTCAGCAACTTATAA
Source organism: Parhyale hawaiensis (assembly GCA_001587735.2). NCBI lineage: Eukaryota > Metazoa > Arthropoda > Malacostraca > Amphipoda > Hyalidae > Parhyale > Parhyale hawaiensis. The sequence continues at coordinate 1,456,430 of LQNS02007217.1, forward strand.
TTTGGTACCTTAGGGCCGAAACATACTAAAAGCAGTTCAGCGGGAAGCTGGCAGTTTTTGAGAAGAACGGAATGCATGGGAGCACACACACCGAACGGCAGCAGTTGAGCAGGCCTCTGCCGCTGTTCGGTGTGTGCATTCCGTGCTTCTCAAAAGCTGCCAGTCTACCTGCTCGCCCGTCGCCGTCCGCCCCACCCCCACCCCCCCCCCTGCCTTCACAGAGGGCACGGGGAAGGCCATAGATTTAGGTTAGTTATAGGTTACCNCCCCCCCCCCCCCCCCTGCCTTCACAGAGGGCACGGGGAAGGCCATAGATTTAGGTTAGTTATAGGTTACCTATCCTATAGCATATGTAATCATGTTGACGAGGACTCGCTCTCACATAGTTTCCCTTAGCCCAAACTAGGCTTTTGGGACATCTTTCCTTCGCGCCTACTTTGCATCCTTTTACTTTCCTACTCCTACTGATAATGTTTTCGTTGCGGTCTTCCTTTTCTTTCGTCGACTTGTTGTTCCCATGCTCGTTATTCAAGTTAAGTGGCTATACCTTCGTACATGGGTGCCACGATTCTATCAGCGTTCTATACCTTTTCTCCCACGTTTGATCGCCATAGTAGAGAAACGGGTGGCGTAAACTCGACACTATATAATCGATATGTCCCTTGTTTCTTCCTCTGTGAGATCTCCTTTGTACTGAAAACGGATCCTTAAACTATATACCGTAACTGACTCTCCCCTATAATAATATTCCCGCACTTGTTCATTGTTTACTAGCGCCCGCGCCGTCATTTGGTGACGTTAGAAAACATTGACTTCAACGAAATGTTAGTTCTTGTCGTATGGGACTGTTTTCAGGAGCGTGCTTTCCTCTTCCTTCACTAATTTTTCCTCAGTTTCAGCTTTATGAGATTGAACAATATTTACTAAGTGGGAAAGGGATAAACTATTACCTATCTATGCTGTAGGTACTTGAGATATCGGCAGAACGAAAATTAAAAAAAAATTGCCAAGGCAACGGCTCCCTCCAAATTCAAAAAAAGAATTTCTGTCATTTGATGCTTCACTTCGGGACAGACGGAAAGTCCAGGCATGCAACCAACAAACCCATTTTATGCCATACAATTGGATTGTCACTATATGCCATAGGTAATAGTTTTCTCTTTTCTGTCCGTAGTGGGTGGGTTACTCGTTTGCAGCATTGTTTTCTGCTCTCTCTCAGTTTCTCTGTGGTCCCTTTTCTTCCTGACCTAAGTGTTGTTGGCTCGCTTTGTATCTATATGCTCTTCAGTTTGCATTCTGTAGCTAGCTACCGAAAGCGTCATCGGCTTGTCCCGCAATGGCGAGTTGACCTAGAATCTATAGGCCGATTTAACATATTCAGAACATCAACCACGAACAAATGTTCAGTTTCTCACTCTCTGGACCGTGCCAAAGATGTTAGTGAAAACCTGGTTACGCTTGAGTTGGCCGAAGTCTCTATTTGACGAATCTGGATTGAGTTTTTGCTCATCTCCTGCATGATAATCAACTTGGGTTCTGCGATTGAAACTCAATCCAACGTGTCTAAACCAACGTTATTGTTTGAAGTTACGTAGGTACGGTACGTAGAAGTTAGAGTTCTCACGAGGCCGTCGCGCATTTATCTCTTTAGATTGGCTCATGGTTATTGTTATGTACGAGGAGGAGGCATAAACTTTATATGTAGGTATATATATATATATATGCATCTGATATGTTCGTAAAAATTGTATGTTCGCTGCACGAAAAGTGTACTGGGAAATGTCATTGCTAATCTTGATTATCTCTTATCAGTCAAGGGTTCAAGATTGTCTGGAGCTCAGTAACTTACCAAGTTTGTTTTTGCATCATGTTTGATTAAGGAGCGTTTGCCATTGCGGCATAGCTGATATTGCCGTGGTGCTTGTTGTAAATTTGATAACGAATTACCTCCGCAAAGGAAAGAATTATTGAAATAATGGCGAATATTGTGAATTTGAAATTATTACACCGAAAAGGGGTAATGTTTTTGCCGGGGTTTTCGTAATTGTCTGTCTGTTGGATCTTCATCAAATTTACAGGTACAATAAAGTATTGTTGCTTTAGAAGGGGTACCCTTCTTATGCTAGGTACCGGAGCAATAACTTCTCGGCACTCTTGGCTTTTTACGATTTGAGAAACAAGGTGATCACCCCAGGTCGCTCAGCGTAACCCCAGTCTACGGTACTGTTATGAATGAGACGAGGGACAGAGTATTCAATTTTGGTGATGACCTGGCCGTCCATTTGTCTATTATTATGTTGTTTAGCGTTGTGTTGCCTGGCTTAAATTTACGCCCTAAAGTGCAACTCTACGGTAGTTTCGTATTAGCCCTTAACACCGGGCTGCATTTAAAAAGTTTTCTAGAGGTTTAGTGTTTCTCAGCATTTTGCATGCTGAGTTTGGAAATGTAACTCGTTTTGTTCCATCAGGTCAGATTTTTTTTGCTACTTCAGTTGTAAGAAGACAAACGATAACCAGATATATTAATACTGTATTCATATTTCTCCCACACCCCATAAATAATGTGAAATGTGTAACCTATGCCTAAAATACGACACAACTAGAGTTCATGGGCAGTTCAAGTTGAAAAATGAAAGTTGTAAGGAAATTCACAGTTCTGTGTATTTAAAAAAAAATAAGAAAGTGATAGAACTATGCAGTGCAGTAAAATTAGCTTTTGCAGTTTCTCGTCTGCGCTGTACATTTAGAGCATCCCTCTTGAGGCACCAGCAGTAGCCTGCAAGCATTTTCACTTCCCAACGGCTCTGGTACAACTCCTCCATTACGCGAATATCCTTTAAGAAAACACTCCCATAGCTCTTCGCTCAAATCACCACAGTTTTTCCGGAATATAGTCTAAATGCGGACCAAGGAAATGCATTTTAATGGACATGCATGCCCCTAGAGCTTAGTAGTTTTTCAGGAGCTAATTAATAACACGATCATATTCTCGATTTTGGTGGCTGGCTAGGAAGTTTATTACAATAGATGGATAGGTACAATAACTGGTGACTCATTCTTCCTACCTACTGCATTGCTATTTTGGCCGTTACTCAACCTATATTTCATAACTTTGTTACAAAATATAAAATACTTATGCGCGCTCTCTATAGGCCTAATCCCTTTCATTGATTTATTTAGAAAAACATGTAATTTGGTTTAGCTACACGAAATTCAACAGAAAACACGTTATTTCCAATAATTTATTTTCTTAAAATTGAAATAGAATAAAAACCTGTCCTGGTTGGGCAGAATTTCGTACATTCCTGAATTCAGAATGCAAAAGTCATATAGAAACACTCGAGAAACCCTAAATCTCAAAAATGAAGCTCCCCACTGATTGATAAAGAATTGTCAACCTTGTTACACTTGTTCGATTCACCCACTTCTTTCCAGACTTGCTGTACCTTACGCATTTGATCAAGGGTAGGAACATTTTCGTCTACGTCCCGTGGTTCCACGTTTCGGTGGGCATGCTACCTGTCCCTTGCGTTTCCTCTCTGAAACACCATTTGCAGTGAGCGGGCAGCCGTAAAGTAAGATCTATCTCCCTACTTCTATTTGTTATAACATACGAAGTGGACAGGTCTTGGAGTTGCTATTAGAGTTGGCATTTATATTGTATCACTTAAACATAAAATAGCTCTTTTCTACCCACCTTCCATTTTATTCGATTTCAGCGCAGCTGCTAGTCTTATTTGCCATTGCTTTACGGTAATGTCCAACACGTTTCAATAGTTTATACTCGCTTGTGTGTATGCATGAGGGTGAAGAGGTCGCTATGGAAACCCTCTTCCCCCCCCCCCCATCATGGCCACGGGAGCCGAAGGCCTCAGTCGGGATGTATTTGGAACCACTGCACTATAGGGATGTCGAAGACAGGTGCTGTTTCGTTTGGTAAACTGTTCCATGGCGCACCGATGTGCGGTAAACACGCGTGTCCGTGGATATAACATAATGGCACGTGGAGGCACCCTGCAGTGTGGCGCATTCCATTCAGACCGACTGTTATATTCTGCTGTCTGCAGTGGCGGGCTTCTAGCTAATTATCCCTAGATAATTCTATCCATCCATGCATCTCTGTTGGAACGCCTGAGTAGCGACTACGGAGGTTAAACAAAGTGTTATAATAATTGTATCCATTTGATTAACCCGGTCTTTAACTGTCTTATATTGGAAGGCCAGTGTTAGCAATCGCGCGCTGAACTTGTAGGCGGGTGTTCAACTTGCACGTCGTTCGGAACAACGTGAAAACAACGTCCGCTCATAGTTGTTGAGCTTGTGATAACGTTATGTGGTCCCGGAATTACGATACTCTCTGTATAGCTTAATAAATGTCAATGTAAAGCTCTGTAGTAGAAGCGTTTGTGTGAACACTGAACAGTGCTACACTTAGTGGAAGAACTATCGAACTAAACATTTCTGTAAGTTTGCAACTGGTCTCCCTCTCGTTAAATTTCGATATTTCTCCCGTGCTAGCAAAGTATTGCGTTGTAGTCTCTCTCGTGTGGAAGGCCTCAAGAGGGGCCGTCTACTCGAGTGTCTTTTACTATTCTTTGCGCCTTTTTCCGCCAGTAGTAGCGCACTTAGCCAAATTGAGATCTTCCGGCAGGAATGCCGATTTAAAATATTCCTACTGATGACGTAGTAATAAAAATTAAATTCACTGTTGAATCGCCTGAGTTGCGGCTACGGTGGTAAAACTGAAATATATCTAACTATATTTTTGGCTGATGGTCCAAAGTACCTAATAATAATAATCCCAGAACAGCCATTCCACGTTGTCATCAATGAACAAGATCACTAATGCCTCAGAAATACGTTGGATTCGAGGGCAAAACATCATTATGTCCATCTGCCAAATCTGTTTTCGACGGAATGTTTTAGCTCTTAAAAAAGTGCGTAGTTTCGTAAGAAATGGCAGTCTGAAGAGTAAAAAGATTGGGAGAATCTGGAGACTGTGTTGTGAATATTGTTGGAGCTATAGTAGATGCAATGATGAGCGCAAGCATGATACTAGAGGTGCGATGCATATTCGTTGCCATCATTTTTGACGGTAGTGTACCCTAGTACTGTATACAGATAAATGTAATGCTTTTGTCCTGCATTTGCTTGTGTGCGTGTTTCCACTCCTGCAATCTACCGCATCACGTGTTATCTCGGTACATATGATGCGCTTGATGTCTCCGGTAATATCAAGTTCCTATTAACGATAACGGTACCGAAGATGGTACTCAATTTTGGCTCTTACACATGACCGATTGCTGCTTGCGCTTCTTGAGTTTCTCGATAGCAGTAGTGTAAAATCTTTTAGCGGCACATGCTGATCTGTTCGTGCTAAAGATATTTCAATTTTAGAACCGTGTTGTGGCTCACTTTTTATAAGAGAGCCGCAGATCAGTCCCACAGCTTCCGTTCCATTGTTTCTGAAACGCTGAAGGCAACGATAGGCTAGAGTTGCTGTAGCTGGCTACTACCATCTGCAATGTAGCTCTACTTCACAAGCCGAGACCCGTTCTAATCACAGTTTGTAGGCTACCGATGCTACACTCATGACCCATTCGCTCCCTATAATTGTGTCACCGCCGTAACCCGAGAGCGGTAACGAAGGCCGAGTTACGGTGACTCAGGCAGACACTGATAAACATCAATTTCAAATAAGTAAAACAAATTATATGCGGTATATACATATATAATTATATATGGAACACCTTCGTGCATGGGTTCCCAGTTTCTCTTGACATACTATATGTCCCTTGCTCTTTCCTCCGTGGTATCGTTCTGCTCGGAAACGGAGGCTTAAACTTCCTAACTATAACTAACTATATGTATCTAATTGGCCTGATAGAGGTACACCCCCTCCTAGAATCTTGTAGGTGAGGAGGTAAGGACTGTTTCTGCTAATATCCTTAGTATATATATATGGGTTTACTACGTATTAAACTTCATTAGGACACTAGCAGAACCAGTCCTTGCCTCCTAACCTACAAGGTTCTCGGAGTAAAAGCTCGTTGGAGGGGGTGCTGTGGTGGGTGACAGCATCAAAAAATTTTGGACGCTTATCTGTCGAGAAGTGGGCGTGCGTTCTAACGTAGACTTATTTTCCTTCAAAATGAGACCAAACGCGAGAAAATATATGGTGTTTTTAATACTTTTTCGCTATTTGAACCTAAGAGGCCATTAGACGTACCAGAATTTTGGTACCTCCATCGAGACGCCGTCCGCTTAACAGGCCGTATTGAAAGATTGTTGGTCATATAATAGCCCGTATTGATATGCTTACATGTGAACAATAAGTAAACTCCGTAGCTCAAAGAAAGTAACTATGCGTCGAGCTTCAAAGACGAACTCATAATTAATACAGAATTTCATTATCGTGAAGTTAAGGAGCTTACACCGCTCGCCTTTGAATGGGGCTCTCATTACCGCATTTCGGGTTACAGTTACTCTTTCTCAGGTTGCGGTAGTTCAACTCTGTTCTGATTACTACACGCCTGTTGCGTGCCTTCTTTAAATCTAATTTAATGTGGAAAGAGAGCATCCATGAATTCTATGTGTGCTATATACAGTATGTAGATACCTACCATAAACGTGAGCTCTCTTTAACTCCCATCATAGGTTTTGAATGTGTATAGGCACCGTAGATAATTAAGATTTGTGTCTCTATTCACTGAGTGAAAGCTTTCAGCTCTTAGTTAGTGTTATTACCTAACTTACAGGCTATCAGTATTAGTAGTATGTAGTGTACCGTACTCAATAATGTTACGTTACCCAAAGCCTAATTGAACGTGATCTCTGCGGAGGCACCAAATATCAAACGGTTCCCCTGGTCTACGGCTTTGTGGGATTTCTGTACAACTTATACAGTATAAGAAGCATGAAACATGAATAAAATAAAATGAAAAATGTTGAAACCTAACCAGGCAAATGAAGACAACGGAGATAAGTACCGGGCCCGTGTAGGCCTATATATAAATATATACATATTGCGACTATAGGGCTTAAATGATAACAAAGGACCTATGCGTCTAATTATTAAGGGATACCTATACAAGTGTCAGTAGAGATGCAAGGCCTCTGCAGGTGAGGTACATCAGCTGAAAGTCTTCAGTCTGACCATTGCACGACTTGGGACGCGTTAACCCTATTCGTACCAGGCTGCATTATATTGCTGCAAGGGTTCTTTGTCCTATTGTATTCCTACGGGCAAAAAGCCTATGTAGCGAAGTAAGAGCCTGGTACAGATAGGGTTAATGCTGTAATCTATGTAAAGCCTCATCAACAGTGAGCTTCTTATACGCTGGCGCTGCAGTTCTTCACTATTTAGTAAAGCCCGTAAATTGCTTTTATTTTCTGAACCTTGGGCAATATAGCAGTGAGTGCCTTGTTTTTTATTGGAGCTCGAGTGACCTGTGTGTATGAAACAACGAACTGATTATTTAACCCTAAACCGCCAAGTATCAACGTTTCTTTACGTTTCAAATGATACTCATTCTACGAGGCTTCTGATTTCGACCCTTCGGTGTTGGCTTAACCCAGGCTATAGCAAAATGATGCAGCCTGGTGTGGTTAGGGTTAAGCCGCCACTGCAGCTTAGCCCGAAATTTGTTTTATTTTTTTTTAGTGGAACCCACGTTCACCAATCGTGTTACATTTCTGTTTTATACTTACATATCGCTAAGTCATTTACTACAGTCTGTTTTGTTTTAGATTTAGTGTGAGTAATGTTTACCAATTTTTCTCCAAAATTACGGTCTAACTCAGGTTTACCAATCGTTTAATGATACTTTTATCGCTTCCATTGCGACCTAACTCATTTGAAGCAATCTTTTTCTCTTGAATTTTAGTTTATCAGTTCTTGTATACCTACTAATTTTTGCTCAGCTGGTTCTCTTTAAGTTTAGTTTCATTTGTGTCTTCTTTTTTTCATCCAGGTCGGTCAAGCCTCTTCGTCATCCGCCATGCCAGACGCGTTCTCCACTGCCCCTGGGGGAAAACCGGACCATCTCCCCCAGTACCTCACGGCCCTTGCCGCCACGATGGGAGCGCTGTCCATGGGGACCATCCTCGGGTACTCGTCCCCGGCGGGTCCCCAGCTCATGGGCAGCAACACTACCCAATTCAACTGCTCCTTCGTCGCCGATGAGCCGATTACCACAGACCAAAACTCCTGGTTTGGATCCACAGTGAACGTCGGGGCTCTCATCGGCGCCCCCCTTGCTGGGGTCGCCATGAACATGATCGGCCGCAAGCCCACCATGATCGCCACTAGCGTGCCCTTCTTGCTCGGATGGCTGCTCATTGGTGCGTACTAACGAACTAAACAACTAGCGAGTAGGTCCTGCCTCTTAGACGTAGTAAATGATTAACTGAAACGCCTCGAAGTGTAAGACCAGCATCCGCAAAGGAGGAAAAGGCTGAAAATACTGAGCCAGCAGTTTTCTTTTTTTATATATCTAGCCCAACCGAAATGGCTACCTGCATGAAATGTGTATGTAATGATAGCTCAATTCCTCCTTATATTTTTTTAGGCGGAAAGACATACATAGATGTACTGTATATCGTTTCGGATGGTCGTATTTTGCAATTTTTTTTAAATAGCTATATGTTGTCATGTGAACCTGTGTCATGGCCTAACTTTACATTGATTTCGTAATGTTTCAGGCTTGGCCGCAAACTTCGGCATGCTGATAGCAGGACGCATCTTCTGTGGTATCTGCGCCGGTCTGGTCTCCGTCACCGTGCCGACCTACATCGGTGAAATGGCTTCCCCCGACGTCAGAGGATTGTTGGGTGAGACTTGTTGCTGCTGCTGCTGCTGCTGCTGCTTACTGTAACGTAACGAAAGCGTGGCTGTATTGAGAGCAGCGTGTGTCCGTGTTCCCACATCTCTCCGTCCGAGTGATGGTGGATGCCGTAGCGATCGATATGTCACTTTGGACCGGCTGTTTTTAACCACACATTTGTGTGACATAAACCTCTTCCCCGGCACAAATGGGCATACACGTTTCCGCCCAGTGCTCCTTTATCAGTTATTGACGAGTATGCTCGCATAAAACATGTGGAGTTTATAAAGTCGAAAAATTTGTCTGGATATGCAGAGTTTTTCTCTAAGTAATTGTCGGTGGAGAGGTCAATCTGTGTAGCTTTTAGACCAGCTCCATCGTGCATGTCTATCTGTGTGTGTTTCTTCACTTGCCTGCCTGGGCGATGGTGCTCCTCTGAATAGCGGGCTGTGTGCGCCCCGATGGACTCCGGTTATTTTACTCTCAGCACGTAGCGCCTTTGAAATGGCTTTGTCTTATCTCAAGGCCAGAAAAATTGATTTGTACTCATTTCATGCTGACATTGCCGTCATGATCTGAACGTAGCGTCTGCTTTAAGCTGGTCTTACATGAGTCGGAGTCTTCGGACAACGTTTGGAGGCCAGGAATCGAAGTCGGAAATTGCTTGGACCCAGAAACTGGAAGGTGCGGAAAATGGGCTTATTTTGTCAAGAAAAGGAGTTGGAGAAGTTGGTTTGTTGGGGGGCTCAGGACTGGTGCCGGACCTTGGCTATAAACAGAAGTCGCCATCCGACTCCACGGCCATGGTGACAGCACCAACTTTGGATCTCTCGAGTGGATTCTGCTTGAACTCGTACCTATATGTTCTGCTTGTTCAGAATACTGTACCCACTTACCTATTTTAAAAAGAACTTCTATAGCTAGCCTGTGGCCGAAATTATGCAAATACAGTAATTTATTTCATTGTACACTCTGTCGCATCCTGCACTTACAGGTACGTGCTTCCAGCTGATGGTCACCATTGGTATCTTGTACGCTTATGCCTTCGGTGCCGGGATCTGCTGGCAATGGATTGCCCTCGCCTGTCTCGTGCCCGCCATGATCTTCTGCGTCTCGATGGTCTTCAGTAAAGAATCGCCTGCCTATCTCCTCAGCAAAAACAAGCCTGTTCAGGCTAAGGAATCTCTGCAGTTCTTCCGAGGTAGGGCTCGCTTATAACACTGGTTTAGAAAATGGTTTTCGCTATCTATATAAATATAACCTATGGGCCTCATGAACCCAAGAGTTGTCCCGAGTGCCATCTTCGCAGGAGATGTTGCAGCTGGCCGCAGTTCCTGCTGACAAGGTCGGTTTGTTAGGTTAAGTAGTTTCTCTAGACTTTCCCTTTTCTGCGAAGTGGGCCGCTGAATAATTACAAGCAGCTATTCCATGGCATTTCTATCTGCTTCCGTGTGGGGGCTATGGAGGGATCCATCCGCATGAGCGTTTTCTTTCTTCTATTTTCGTCTCTTGCCCTGTGCCGCATGGTTAAGCGAATTTGTTCAGCCGAGCCGTGTTGGATGGAAATGTTTGTGCCTTATGTCTCATCCAGTTGCAGCGCTCTGCGCCAATATTGAGACAAGTATAGAACTCGTTTCGTGAGTTCACCATCAAATTGAAATCTCCCACAAAAATGCAACTAATACTTCGTATCACTGCTAACGTAGCGCCTTCGTGCCCGATGCTGCGGTGGTTAAATTGGGACTTTTAATAATTGTAATCCTGCTCCTGTGAACTCCCGAACTGCTACTAATTAGATCTGTAACTAAAACTGTGCCAGCAGCTCGGATTTTTAGATACGGTACTCGTCTGTCACTCTCGAATGAGAAACATTCAATGAAACAGAACAGAACATTACTCATTGCTCTCTCCCAGGGGGCGGGCGATCTGCGAGAATAGCGCTGAGGAAATGCAATTAACAGCGCGTGATTACTGGAATATGGGATTCGATAGACGAAATCGGTCTTCGGATTCGGAATCACTAAGTGAGGAAAATTGAAATACGGTTGGAAGACACTATGAAGCAAACTATCTGTTGGACATATTATGTCCAACTCGCCCCCAGGGGACGCTGTAGGTTACCTTAGCCGATAGCTAGGCTATCGAGACGTCTGTCTTTCATGCCCACTTTGCTTCCTTCCGATTTCACCCTACTTTTTTATTACCTTCGTCTGTTCTTCCTCTTCATTCCCGATTTGCGCGTTGATCCTGTGTGGGAACACCTTCGTGCATGGGTTCCACGTGACTAGTCTATCGACATACTATATGTCCCTTCCTTTTCAGCTTTGAAAAGCTTAGTCCTTATTTAAGGAGACTTAAAAGTATCTTATACTCCTACCTTCAACTATGTCCAGCTACTCCCACTCGAGTTACGGAAGGTTTATGCATTTTTCCTGGATTTTATTTTATTATTTGGAATCCGTAAAGAATGAAAACCGGGCAGGCTATAAGACACAAAGCATTTTTTGTTCAGTTTATTACAAAATTGTTTGGTTTTGCTTATTGAAATATTCGCTAGTTGGCAGTATCCAAATCGGTCATTTTGGGGGGGCCAGGAATCGGAGTGAGACGTTACTGGACATAAAAGTGGGAGCAGCTATTGTTTGTTTAAAAAAAGGAGGCAGAGTCAGTGTTAATAGAGGTAGAATAGGTACTTTTGGAGTCAAAGTGTTGAAGCCGAAATTAGGAGCCTGATTCAGACTTGATCCATCCGACTCCAGAGCCCTGGTAGCACAAGTTTTTTAATGCTGTCAGTATTCTCCCTAGTAGCTTCCTAGAGGCTTTTCCTGTAGACACTACAACCCAATAAATCTCTTGTAGCTGCAGTTTTTTATTTAGTGTTCATCTCTAGCTTGCCATAACTCGACACTTTGCTCCATCCAAGTAAAAATTAAACAAAAAGAATATAACAAACAACGTCCCAGCTGAATTTTGTGACTGGCAATTCAATAAAGCTAACAGAAATGTTCTATTTACATGATAAAAAAGAAGTAAGCACTGTTCTGTATGTACCTGTAGGTAGTTAATAGCAGTTGCTTTTTAATCGTCGGTCTATCTTTTCAATATGTCTTGTAAATATTTTATGTTACTATTATATCATCCAGCTATGTCTTGACAGTATACTGCTTTCGTAAATCATATTAACACTAACATTGAGTTGAGTTTTAAAAGCGCAGTGGTCAAACAGCGTACCTTACAATACAGTGGATGGCCTCATTAATAAGAATAATTGTACTTGTAACTTCACAGTACCTTGTTATTGTATCTGAAGTCCGTTGATAACGTTGGCAAATCGGGCAAACATACTTTTGTTTTAAAATTTCACTTGCTAGAGCGTATTTAGAATTCATTCCATGTCTAGCGAACTGTTTTGTCTAATGTCAGTACAGCATACAAGGTTCAAAAGTATCCTCCATCCCTGCCTGGTGTACCGAATAGCTGCCTATAAATGCAATTTGACACTGATGTATTTAGCATGATCCTCATGTTTCACTTGGGAAAACAGTAAAAAAAATCCTCTTTACCTAAAGAATCAGATTCATCTGAAGAACACAATCCTGGCTGCCTACCTACCAATCGACTAATGGCTTAGTAAGCAGCATAATACCTATATGATAATTTGAACGTTGTCGTAATGTTTCACCATCAGGCAAGAACTACAATATCGACCACGAGCTGGAGCAGCTACAGCAGTCCATTGCAGAAGCGCAGAGCAAGAAGGCCTCCTTCAATGACCTGATGGAGCCCTACATCATGAAGCCCTTGATCATTTCTCTTTCCTTGATGGTGTTCCAGCAATGCTCCGGCATCAACGCCATTCTCTTCAACCTCGCTGCCATTTTCGAGGTAACTACCCTAGTAACGAGGCATTAATGGTAGACAATGTTATCACTGTAAAGGCTAAGTACTGAATAAGCTGACGCTTGATAGCACAAGCGCCTTAAATATCTATGACTCTGTACCGACGTAACTAACAGGTTATGTGGAGTCTGTCATTTTTGGAACCGGGAGTCGGAAACTGGTGGGAACCAGGACTCGGAGCTGGTAAAATAGGTCTGTTTAGTTAAGAAAAAGACTCGATGTCAGACATTGATAGGGTTTAAGGGGTCGGAAACGGAGTCTGAAACTTGTAAACCACAGAAGTGTGAACCAGGCTTACTCCTTTCAACTCCACGACCCTGGTAGTAAAAATTTGGGTTTCTGGGTCACTAGAGTGCTAGTGCTGTCAGAAATGAGAGCGAAGAATTTTAGATGACCCGTCTTAATTCAATATGCCTTTGTCACTAATATGCTTCTGAAACATTCGCTACTGCAGCCGACTCAAATTGTAGTAAGAGATAAGTGCTTTCAATTCATATAAGAAGCACAGTTGTTCCCACCGTGGATGACATGGGGAAAATATCTCGTATTAGCAAACAGCAAAGCCTCAGTGAATTTAAATAAATTACCCACCGCGTATCCATGATACTGACCCAGCCTTAATCAGATTATCAAAAATTTTGTGTTGAAGTCAAGGAGCTTCAATAGAGAAGGAGGGAGCTTTGTGGCCCAGTTACAGACTTGCCAGCGAGTCAACCAGATCTCTTATGGCTGAGACGTTCATTGGTGGAAAAGACTGGGGAGCACTGAGTTTCACGGGGGAGCAGCNATTGAACAAGCTGTTATTAACATAAGAAGGCACAAATGATTAGATTTTGGAGTTTATACAAAGAAAATTATGGTTTCAGAGCCAATTTGAATTTTTGCTACCGTTGCCTCACTTGGCGGAGGTATGCGCTCTCAGAGTGCTCTAGTTGTATCTGAAGTCCGTTGATAACGTTGGCAAATCAGGCAAACATACTTTTGTTTTAAAATTTCACTTGCTAGATCATATTTAGAATTCATTCCATGTCTAGCGAACTGTTTTATCTAATGTCCGTACAGTATACAAGGTTCTAAAGTATCCTCCATCCCTGCCTGGTGTACCTAATAGCTGCCTATAAATGCAATTTGACACTGATGTATTCAGTATGATCCTCATGCTTCACTTGAGAAAACAGTAAAAAAAATCCTCTTTACCTAAAGAATCAGATTCATCTGAAGAACACAACCCTGGCTGCCTACCTACCAAACGACTAATGGCTTAGTAAACAGCATAATATATGACAATTTGAACGTTGTCGTAATGTTTCACCATCAGGCAAGAACTACAATATCGACCATGAACTGGAGCAGCTACAGCAGTCCATTGCAGAAGCGCAGAGCAAGAAGGCCTCCTTCAATGACCTGATGGAACCCTACATCATGAAGCCCTTGATCATCTCTCTTTCCTTGATGGTGTTCCAGCAATGCTCCGGCATCAACGCCATTCTCTTCAACCTCGCTGCCATTTTCGAGGTATATGCCCTAGTAACGAGGCATTAATGGTAGACAATGTTAGTACTGTAAAGGCTAAGTACTGAATAAGCTGACGCTTGATAGCACAAGCGCCTTAAATATCTATGACTCTGTACCGACGTAACAAACAGGTTACGTGGAGTCGGTCATTTTTGGAACCGGGAGTCGGAAACTGGTGGGAACCAGAATTTGGAGTTGGTAAAATAGGTCTGTTTTGTTAAGAAAAAGACTCGCCGTCAGACATTTCTAGGGTTTAAGGGGTCGGAAACGGGAGTCTAAAACTTGTAAACACCAGAAGTGTGAATCAGACTTACTCCATCCAACTCCATGACCCTGGTAGTAAAAATTTGGGTTTCTCGTAGGAGTGGCATTATTGGATGGTAATAAAAGTCAATAAATTTGCGGTTAAGAAAGTTGCCTGCTATTGCAAACAACAGTATTGTGGAAAACAGGGTGAGATTTCCGTATGGTAAAGGTTTTCCGGTTCTTATTTATTCTTTTCATAATACTTTTATCGGGTTTTTACTTTTGTCGAAACTATTCATGTACATTGTTGCGGCATAAGAGTTGGTTAAAGATAAATATTCTCGTGGATGAGGAGTTTGAGTCATGAACTGCTTGGACTCAGGAGTCGTAATCGTTAAATATTACGATTATATGAGCATATTTTATTTGGAAAAACGAGTCGAAATTGGTAAGGTATCGTACGGTCGTTTTTGTTCGAAGAAATCGGAGTTACAAATTGGCTGGACTCAGGCGATGAATTGGAGTCTTACTTTTTCCATCTGACTCAGCGACTGTACAATTTGGCCCTTGTAATATATTCAATTTCTAGGCGTGCGTGACTTCTAATTGAGTTCGTCACCGTACTTGGTTGTGAGAGTAAACTTCAATGCAGAGTTATGCTAACAGGCTACAGTGCTGGATGGTGAAGGAATGTCGTCAATATCTTCTTGGTTATTAAACTAAGAATATTCGAACTAATAAAAGTGTCGACTTGAAAAAACGTTGACGTTCCGCGATTAGATTCCCATCTTCAGAACTAAGAAGCTAAAAACTAAATACAAGGATGTGAAAGTTTAAAACTAGAATTTATTTGATAGACTAACTTGGGACAGAGGTGTTATCATGTGGGAGTGTAAAAGGTGAATGACTGAAGGTAAGCTTGGGGGGTCCTAATATTAGTGCTGGTACAGTCGGGCAGAAATAAATTTCTAGTTTTAAATTTTCGCGTCCTTGTATTTAGTTTTTTAGCTTCTTAGTTCTGAAGATGGGAATCTAATCCCGAAACGTCGATTTTTTTAAGTCGACACTTTTATTAGTTCTTTTTGATTATTTACATCTTATTGTACCAGACGTAGAAGATATGATCCAACAATAAGTAGTAAATATGCTACTTGATAGATGCAGACAACAAAGTACAAGGTCTACATCTGAATAAGTGCTGCAAGCAGAATGCAGTAGACAATGTTAGTACTGTATAGGCTAAGTACTGAATAAGCTGACGCTTGATATCTATGATATTCATGATTGCCGGCTTCATTTAGAACACCTGCTGCTTCCGCCAGAATCGAGTCGGAAGTCCGCTGGTAAATTACTTTATGTTTATGAGAATAACAAATATCTCCCAAACTCTTGTTACAGGTTTGAAAGACAGCTTTTACTGATAGAGGTTCCTGCCGGAATGCCATTGAGAATTATGCATGTCGCTCAACGAGCAGTACTGGTAAACTGGCACATTTTCTTACGGTGTCATAAACGACTTTTAGGTTCTTCATCTTAGAGGCTCTAACCTGCAGGACGGTGGCTACTTCCGCCAGAACGTGAACTCGCATGATACAAAGAATGCGTCTATACATATGAATGTTAAGGCTAACACATTGGAATGTTGTATGTGCGAAACTCATTACAACAGCCTTCAACTGTTACGTTTTACCCTTAGTTCTATCTAGTGTAGGGTCCTTTACAGCAGGGCCATTAAGGATCTCTAGAGTGCTCGTGCTGTCAGAAATTAGAGCGAAGAATTTGAGATGACCCATCTTAATTCAATATGCCTTCGTCACCAATATGCTTCGGAAACATACGCTACTATACCCGACTCATATTGTTATAAGAGATAAGTGCTTTCAATTCATATAAGAAGCACAATTGTTTCCCACCGTGGGTCACTTGCGGAAAATATCTCGTATTAGCAAACAGCATAGCCTCAGTAAATTTAAATAAATTACCCGCCGCGTTTCCATGATACTGAACCAGTCTTGATCAGTACATCAAAACGATTGTGTTGAAGTCGAGGAGCTTCAATAGAGAGGAGGGAGCCAGGAGCCTCGTACGCGAAGCTCCAAGAGTCGCTTATGGCTGCAGCCAGTCACCGTATGCGCCAATCGCATATCAGTAAAGAGTCGGCATGGCTGCAGCCAGTCAGTGCACCGCATGCACCGCTCTCATATCACTACATCGGTTTGTCTGCTGCTCCCCAGTCACTTCCATCAATGAGATTCATGAACGCGTCTCACAGCCACAAAAGACTGGTTGACTCGCGGGCGAATCTGTGAATGGGGCGCAGGGCTCCCTCCTCCTCCTCCTCTGTTGAAGCTTCTTGGTTGAAGTGAAATCTGCCCCGCCAAAAAGAAAGCTGTAAGATGAAAAAAAAAAAATGGCTACTGCCCGTAAAACATCAGCACTTCGTCTGCTCCTCATTGATTAGCTTCTGAATTTGTATGTGGTAAACTGAGAACAAACATATGATTTGATCTATGGAGCAAGTTATAAAAATAAAACTGCATGGCCGCACTAAAAGAAGCTGTAATGACGTTATTGTTTCGATTTCAAGATGTGTTTCAAGCAAGAAGTGCATTAGGTTAAAATAATTAGGATCCACTTTCGCCATCTTCTACAACCTGATCATCGATCTCCATGGAAGCGCTACCCAATTACAAAATCTTCAACCTGGCCTATATTTCGCCTATCTATTTTGTTGACACGAAATATACAAATATATAAACAAATAAACACACGACGGTGTTAACTATACCTTTTGATTATATTGCATTACGGGGTAGATCCAATGTTTCTGACATGCCCACTTCTGCGTCTATTCTTTAGCATGACATTTCATTTGCAACGTCCTCGTTTATGTGTTGCTCAGTGCCAATGTTAACCTTAAGCGTCATGTGTATGATGTCTTCTCTTTCAATTTCATTTTCTTCATTGCAGAGTGCCAGCATTGACATGTCTACGGTTGCATCGAGTCTTGAGCATAAACCAGTCTATTTCAACTCCCGTTCCCTTACATTGCAGAGCGCCAATGTTGACATGTCTACTGACGCCTCCAGTCTGACGGTGGCTGGCATGCAGGTCGTAGCCACAGGCATCGGTGCCGTCCTTATGGACCGAGCTGGCCGCAAGCTGCTCCTCATTGTGTCGTCAGGAGCGATGTG
>LQNS02007217.1:1507469-1531868 GCA_001587735.2 Parhyale hawaiensis
CTAAAATCCATCAGAGCAAGTCGGAGCCAGCGCACCTGCCTCAAATTTAGGATAGGTCAAGCGTCGTTGTGTTAATGTCGGTGCCCTGTCGAACGTGCCGTTAATCTAGTCTCACATAACCTAACACAGGGCGCGTCGAATGAGTCATCAAACTCAATCTAAGCCAAGCCCACTTGATTTGACCTGTCATGAACTAGCAGGAACTTTAGCTTGGTCACTTAGAATCGTTTTGCAGGTGCTAAAAGCAGCCCGATTACGCTGGGCCGACTGAAATCTCCCTTTTATTTAGTAAGATTAGGTTGATGAAAGTCTCACAGGTAATTCATTGAAAGTCAACGACTGAAACTTGAATCAACAAGTCGAAGCAAGGATATCTGCCTGAGGGGACGCGCCTTCAGGCCACGTACTAAACAGGTACCCATTTTCTTTTTTCTACAAAAATCTAGGATTTGCATCGAACTTTGGTATGCTGGCGAGCGGTCGCGTCTTCAGTGGCATCTGCGCTGGTGCGGTCTCGCTGACAGTGCCGACCTACATAGCTGAGATTTCGTCTCCTGACATCAGGGGGCTCTTGGGTAAGCGTCAGCTTAAAAATTACATATTTGTCTCTCCTTCCTCCTCTAAAAACTTTATGATCGGCGGGCCAAAAGTTTACTAATATACTCTTGCGTGTGTTTTTTATTTTACATTTTATTGTCATGTAGCTGAAGATGATCGTGCAGCGGTTACAAATGCGATACTGGTATCATAAGTCACTTTCTTAAGGTTGAGAACTAGAGGTACACCGTTGCCCTTTTTCACTCCTAGGCAGATTTTCACCATACGCAACTATTCACTGGTCACTTCTTTCAATTTGATCTAGCATGAATGAGACTAGAGCTCTTTTTTATTATTCAACCATCCAGTTCAGAATAAATTTGTTTCTTTTTTGTTGTTTTTGAGCCCTAGGATATTTCGTATCACTAGAAGCCGGGAATTTCATTGGTGAAATTGGGTCGTAAACACCGTAGACTTCTTCTTGGGTTAGATTACTTTAAATTAGATTACTAGAAACGGACCAAGAAGAAGCCCATTCCAAGACGTAAGTCGATGCCCAGGCTTTATTATCCTCTCAGGTACTGACGCCATGTTATCATATAAAAAACTCATAGACATCTATGGTAAACTGCAGTTTAAAGAGATGATCGAGTAAACACGATCAGGTGCAGCAGATAAGGAGATTACTGGAACAGCGCCCCCTCGCTGCCATCTTACTGTCCAGTCCACTAGGGAGGTATTCTAGCGGACCTTGACCCTGGCAGAATCTCTTAGACCTCACTTCCTCGAGAATTTAACCTGAGTGACTATCCACAGGAAACGTTGCATCTGGCCGCAGTATCTGCTGATAAGTTTAGTTTGTAAAGTTAGGTAGGTCCTCTACATATACTACCTCTTCTGCTCCGTGAGATGGGCTCCCGTGTGTGAGCCACTGAAGGAGCCCTTCGCACGAGTGCTTCTTTCAATTGTCCTCTTCTCGTTTCCTTCTTCGTCTCTCCAAGACGTTTTCCGCCAGATTTCCGGGCCAGGGAGACTCGGCCAACTGAGACTTCCCTGCAGGAATATCGAAATAAAATATTCCTGCCGAGGGATGTAAAACGGCCGAGCCTTCATTGTAGGGATCACCCATTAATAATTAGCTTTTATTAAGAACACAATGGGTTAGGTACGGTACGGTGATAAACCAATGGCTATGATGATGGTAATAATACATATACGTACATTTACACAGAAAGCACTATTTTCAGACGTAAAGAAGGGAATGCGAAAGTTTTCCAGGTTGTGAAACTTGTCAATGTTCTTATTGAATTTCCACATACGTAGTGTACTGGTTTTTTGCAGGTAGATGTTCTTCAGCACTCGGTAAAAATGTGATGTAGAACTTTTATGTCGTGCCGCAGAGTATAGTAACTGCATGGTGCGGTCTATGGTGGTGCCAAAGCGATAATGATTCTGTAAATGATGTGTCCGGAAGTTTAGCTGAATGTTATACAACCCTTGCGTACCAAGTCATTCTCTTGCACGATCCTGCCTGGAACCTACCTATCGTATTGCCAACAATTTCATGTTCAAATCACGGGCAGGTGCTTGTTACCAGCTCATGGCCACCGTAGGCCTCCTCTATGCCTACATCGTCGGAGCCTATGTCTGCTGGGAGTGGCTGGCTCTCGCATGTCTAGTCCCAGCAGTGATCTTTTGTGTCTCTATGGTCTTCAGTAAAGAATCCCCAGCCTATCTGCTCACCAAAGACAAGTCCATCCAAGCCAGAAAATCAATGCAATACTTCAGAGGTAATTAATAACTTAAGCCTCCCTAGAGCTCAACTGCTTCGAGTTGACAGTTTCTATATAATAATCATTATCCACTGATATTTATCATAGTATATTTATTTATATAAGGAACATATGGTCAAGAAAAGCGTAGAGAATGTATTTTGAAAACCTCTATCAGTACATGAAAACGTTTTAAATTCTGAGAGCTTACGATGCTTTGTTATCTATATTCTCAATAATAATGTGCTTGTTCCTCCTTACGTACATACCTTCTTAATTAGTACGACCGTAATGCTTTCACCATTAGATACGGAAAAATTACAGTAGGTATATTGGATACAACCTTGGGAAAAGACAAAGTTTGCACTCTTTCGAGCAGGCACTGCTCTCGGGTCATAGGCAGAAGATTGGCGGTTTGGTTTGGAACATATTTTCGCGCTTTGTAATTTTCGCGCTTCGTATGCTTGATACGGGTCGGAGGGGGGCATTATAAGTGAGTAACAATGTTTAATAAACCTGTTGAATTTACAGAGCTTCGTTCAGTATTAAATAGGATAAGATATCACTGAAGCATAGCGCTTTTCTTGTGTGGAATTTCCACAAGTTCCAACTAGTCTCTATTTAGAGGAGTAATATTAAAACTTCTGCTGAACAAGGTGTTTATTGACCAAGCTTTCGAGCGTCTAAGCGACACTCGTCTTCAGGGTACAGGGAACAACTGATATGCAACTAGTCTCTAATAATACTGTGCTTGTTTCTCCCTACGTACTTTCCTTAGTTAGTAAAACCGTTACGCTTTCACAATTAGATAGAAGAAAATTACGGTATTTTAGATTCCATCTCAGTAGGGAAGAACCGTAGCCAAGCTTTCTTTTATCTATTAAGCTGCTGTTGCTCACGGGTCACAGTTAGATCTGCTGTCAGACGTTGATCTTGTTTCAAACTTCGTATCACCGTGCTTGGTATGCATGCTAAGGTCTAGGGTATCAATGAAGAACAGTGTTTTTATTCTGGTGAATTTCCGCACGCTCCAACTCTTTGTAGCTCTCTTCCAGGTCTTCAAACTTCGCCGTACAAAATCATCGACGTTTTAAACGGCCCGAGCTATGCTATACAGTATCTGCCTGTATCCTGTCTACGAACGTATATTAAAACGAAATTGTGCCAACTAACTTGCAAATTTTCTTGCAAAAATACTAATAGAATGCCTGGCTATGTCAGTAGTTAGTTATTAGCTGCCAACTTACAAAGAAATTGGGAGATGAGACAGCTATATCAAAAGAAAGTAGCGGGAAAATATCAAGTAAGAGAGAACCTGCAAAACTTTAACAGAAGCCAGCTACTGATAAACTGGTCAGGTGTGTGCGTTAGTGTTTACTGCCTATTTAACGCATACATCAACAATGAAAAAATAGCAGATTCTGAGCTCTAATACTTCTGCCAAGCATTGTAATGATAATGAAAAATTTCCGTTGGTCCTGAAGCCACATTTCTTTTTGATCATTACCAAAATCTGGTCATTTGTACCTCTTGACGTTAATGACAGTTTGTGTAATTTTATTGAAGAACCGTTGGTAACTTTTCGAGTTGAGTTCTAGCAAATACTAAAACATAAAATCAAACACATATACCAACAAACTGATCATCACCTAAATTTAGACATTTCTACCCTCTAACATTTTAAACAAATCCTTTGAATTAAATAAAGATCCGTGCGTATCTTTTAAAGTTATTTTCTGGTAGACATAAGAACAAACATCGACTAACAGACTGGCTGACGGACGGAGTGACTGATCACAAAATTTCGGCCAGGCGTTCTCCGTAATATTTACAGAAATGACTGCAAGTTTCATTAAAATTTGTTCATAAATGTTGGAGTCATGTTACCAAGAAAAAAAAATGCAGCCGGACGGATCGTCACCAAAAGTTAATCATACATATTTAATGGCATGCCAAACATGTCCTGTAAATTTCATAAGAATCATCCTCATCTTTTTTAGTTATGTCGATGGCAGATATTAAAACTTCGACGAAAAAAAAAACACAACCTCCTTGACGAAGATAACAAGGGACTACCGAAGAAGTTAAAGGGGTTTCGCAATTGAAAGAATGAAATAAGTTATGTAGAGAGAAGAGAAACTTTATAAGACATTGGAAGGAAGCGAAGATTTAAGAAACGCAGTCATGAAAGATGAGCTACTGCGATTGAAAGAAATGCAAATAGAAAGTACGTACGTTAAGTTGTTTCGGTTAGTTGACAAGCGTTGGGGGTACATTGAGAAGAACACAAAATTAGCTGAGAAGCGTTGAAATAGACCGAGCTGTGTCAAGGGTATTTTGAGATCGGAGTGTGAGCTGTGAATGTTAGAGTAGACGAGGAGCGTTAGTTCCACGGGAAGCGTGGGGTTGGAGGAGGAATGTTAGGTTACGTGACGAGCGTTTGGCCAGAAGAGAAGCGTTCTTATTAATGATTTGCGTTGGATTAGATGACGTGTATCAGGTTACATGAGGAGTATAATGTTAGAGGAGAAGCATTAGGCTGGGTGAAAAGTATTTGTTTCGATGAGGAGAGTGAAGTTAAATAGAGCAGAGTAAGATGACGAGTGATTTGTAACAGAAGATGCACTGGGTCGAATAAGGAGCTTTAGGTCGGATGAAGAGCGTCAGATTATTATTCTTATATTAGTAGTTTAAGCTTCCTTAGATACAACTATGGTGATTCAAGAGATGAAAAGGAAGGGACATGTAGTAGTGTGTCGACAGAAATGAAGCACCCATGCACGAAGGTGGACTAGCACGCATAGGAACAGCAAGTCGGGAAAGAAAAGGGAGAACAGATGAAAGTAAGATGAGTAGAAGTATGAACTCAGCAAGGACGCAGAGTGTGTACGAAAGACAGTTTTCCTAAAGGTCAGCTAATGGCTAAGGTAACCTTCACAAACCCTCTGGGGGCGCTACTCCCCATAATGTAGGATAGGCGAGCCTAACTAACCTAACCCCATAGCCCATCCTACGCCCCTGAGGGGAGTTAGATTAATTGAGAAGCGTTAGAATGAATGAAAAGCGCCATGTTGAGTGATGAGTGTTAGTTTGGATGAGAAACGTTTGGTCGGGTGAGAGGCCTTTGGTTGGATGAGGAGCGTTTACTTTAATAGCTTAAATGGGCAGTGTTACAGTGGACGACGAGCGTTAGGTTAGCTGAGAAACGATAGGTTAAATAAGGAGCTTTATTTTTGATGAGGAACGTTAGGTTAGATCAGAAGCGTTAAGCTGGACGAGGTACGTTAAGTTAGATAGAGCAGTGGTAAATGGTGAGTGCTGCTCGAGATAGATAAGGTGTGTTGGGTTAGGTAAGGTGCACCGGTACGTTAGACAAAGTTGGTTGGAGAGATGTGGGGAGTAGGTGGTGCGGTGTATGTTTTAAGACTCACATGGAACATCGGATGTATGACTGGTGTTAGCTTAGGCGATATATACTAAGGTAAACGGACGTTGTTGAGTTACACAGAGTTCGTCAAGCTTAAGTGACTGGCGTTAACTTAGACGGTGTGGGTTCCCTTAGAAGAGCTGCATTAAATCAAAACTAATTTGAATTATCATAGAGTAACGAGGGTCTGGGACATTTTAAAAAGTAAGGACATTTATCAACAGTGGAATTTTCACGAGTCCCGCTAGTATTCTATATTGCCATGGAAAAAGTGTAGCTATTAGTATATTTCCTTTAGGGCGGGCACTGCCTACATTGTTCACCCTAGCGACACTTGCCTGATGTAGGCCTATTTACTTAAGCAAATATTAATATTGATAGATCATTAATCCTGCTCTTTAGGGATAAGATAGGAAAAATTCGAATCTTGAAGTAACAGCCAATAAAATTTCTTTCGTAGTCGAATCTGCAATCCAAAGCCTGAGGACAGCTGAAGTTCCCCTGAACAGTAGTATGGATGCTTTCTTCCTGAATGAAAACTGAATTTGCTCTGGGCTTACCATTCGTAACTCGAGTAGAACATCAATCGAGACAAAAGGTGCGCTATCCTTTAAAACAGAACCTTGAAACTGTAGGAAAAGAACGAGGGTTTCTGTAAAGTAATAATTTTCTGTCTATACTTTTTGACAGCGAAGAACCACCCAATCGGAAATTTATAGGCATTTATCGGCTGCCTACGAGAAGGTAGTGAGTGGTATCGGATAATATCGGATAAAGACCGATAAATTTTCGATTCATCACTAATAAATTATTAAATCTGCATTACTACAAAGACTCACTGATGTTTATTTTGATTTACACTTTAAGCTTATTTCTTCACAGGTAAGCACTACAATATTGACACTGAACTGGAGCAGGTGCAGCAGTCCATAAACGAAGCGAATAAGAAGAAAGCGTCGCTGAAAGACTTCCGAACTCCCTACATAAGAAGACCTTTTGTTATATCTCTTTCGCTGATGGTCTTCCAGCAGATCTCGGGCATCAACGCCATTCTCTTTAATCTGACTGTTATTTTTCAGGTTTGTTACGTGTTTTTAGTGGAATTTTTGACAAAATATAAGTATAAGTGATAGTCTATGTACAAAAGCATATATTATCGTCACAAGTGTTTTCGTGACGTACAGACTACATAGATGTTTCAAAATTTTTTAGCATTAAGTGATCAAACCTTCAATATCACGTGAGTAGTTGTTTCTTCTGTATGCGCGTGCTTTGATATGAGGAGCACAGCAACCACAAGAGAATCGTACATGGTTTTTACATGGCGTTTTTTTTCTCTTGCTGCGTACGCTCTAACATGGTGAAGACAGAGGCCAAATAATATAATAAATGATCGGTATACTGTCTTTCCCTTTCTTTAGCTGTTTAGCCCACTGGTGTGAAAATATACAGGCCAATTGTCGATCTTATCTCCATGTGACTCTATACCTCAGGGCGCTGTGTCTCTAGCACAGTTCATTTACAGAAGATAGTTGTGCTAGATTTGAGTGTTTGCAACAAGCCCTTGAAATGTTCAGAATTGTGACGTCACAATTGCGTCAAGCTATTGTTGCAGCGAGTAATCTTTGGTATTTCCACAGTGGCGTGATGCAATTGTGACGTCACAATTCTGAACATTTCAAGGGCTTGTTGCAAACACTCAAATCTGACATAACTTCTATAGTAAGTGAACTATGGTCTCTAATGCCGGGGCCGCACTATATAGGCATTTACTCATGCCGGGGCCACAGTTGCATTTCTA
Source organism: Parhyale hawaiensis (assembly GCA_001587735.2). Classification (NCBI taxonomy): domain Eukaryota; kingdom Metazoa; phylum Arthropoda; class Malacostraca; order Amphipoda; family Hyalidae; genus Parhyale; species Parhyale hawaiensis. The sequence continues at coordinate 1,515,007 of LQNS02007217.1, forward strand.
TGCCCACCTGGTTGCTAGGATGAGCAGCTCGCGTGCCGTTTCGATGTATATTTAGTATCGGTAGCATAGATCCCGTGGCGTCAACGACGTCCAAGTCTCTCATCTTTGCATCAAATTGTCTTTGTAAATGCCTAGTGTGGCCTCGGCCGGCAGCACTCTCGTCGTTCGCGACGATTATGCGTTCAAGTAAGCTTTCCTGCGCGCGTCAGCACTAAAATAAACACTACCTAGCCTAACATAACCTAGCCTTGCCTAACCTAACCTCCTAACCATCTAACCTAACCTTACCTAACCCAACCTAACCTTACCTAACTTTATCTAACATAACCTAACCTAGCCTTGCCTAACCAAACCTCCTAACCTAACTTTACCTCATCTAACCTAACTTAATCTGCGATACAGCGAGCAGCGCCGCTCACAAAACTTGAACGCCGCCCGCACGCACACGATCTGCGTACACAAACAAGCACACAAATCGTCGCGAATGACGAGAGTGCGTCCCGGCAGCGCCATCGTCGTTCGCGACGATTTTTGTGCGTGTTTGTGTACGCGGATTGTGTGCGTGTGAGCGGCGTTCAAGTTGATGCGCAGCACTGCTCGCTGTATCGCTGATTAAGTAGGTTAGGTTAGGTAAGGTTAGGTTAGGTAACGTTAGGTAACATTAGGTAACGTTATGTAAGGTTAGAAAGGTTAAGTTGGGTTAGGTTAGGTTAAGTAAGGTTAAGTTAGATTAGATTAGGTTAGGTTAGAACGTTAGGTAAGGAGGTTAGGTTAGGCTTTGTTAAGTTAGCCTAGGAAATGTTTATTTTAGTAGTGGCGCGCGCAGAAAAGCTTACTTGAACGAAAAATCGTCGTGAACGACGATAGTGCGCCCTGGCAGCACTGGCAATAAACTCGCCATTGGCTATGTACGTTTGTGTACGGGCGTCGGTGTACGTGCAGGCGGCGTTCAAGTTCGTGTGCTCTGCCTGCTCACTTTATCGCTGATTAGGTTAGGATAAGTTAGGTAAGGTTGGGTTAGGTTAGGTTAGGTTGCGTTAGGTAAGGTAAGGTTAGGTTAGGCTGGGTTAGGTTTGGTAGTGCTTATTGTAGTGCTTCTGGTGGTTATTGCGCGGCAAGAAAGCTTACTTGAACGCACGCACAGTGATGAGCGCACACAGAACGGCGAGTTTGTTTCCAATGCGCTCCGGCATCAGACAACTTGATGCAAGGATGCGAGACTCGGACGTCATTTATTCCACGGTATCTCTGCTTACCGAATTTAATCATGTATCGAAATGACGCTCGGGCTGCTCATCCTAGCAACCAGTTGGGCGTAGAACAGCCTGTGGTCCCGGCATAATATGCTGGGCACTGCACCCATATGAGATACATCGTAAATGAGGTTTGTTTTTTTTTACCTCCTGCTCTCTCTGTCACAGAGTGCCAACGTGGATATGTCAGCTAACGCTTCCAGTATCACCGTCGCACTTATGCAGGTCGTATCCACTACCATTGGCGCGGCGCTCATGGACAAGGCTGGCCGCAAAATCCTTCTCATGATATCGGCAGGTGTCATGGCGGTATCTCATGGTAAGTCTTGCCGTGGTGCGGAGGCATAGTAGTCGTCCACGGACTACATCATTCGTTGGTCTATCGACTAACCCGGGGAGGTCTGCATAGAGGGCCGGAGCGTTAGTCCCGGCTGCTCTCTGGGAATGGGCATATTGATCCGTCTATTACCTGCTATTTAGCCTTGTACACAAGGCATTATAAATAAAGTGTATAAATCGGGATCTGTGAGGATTCGAACCACAGGACCTACGCATGATGAACGTAACCGCAAGGCCAACGCTGAGAGAGCTAAGAGAAAGGTAGGCTGGTAGCACGCGAGGTACTGCGGCGCTGCTCCACCTCCCTGTGTTGCCCTACCCTAGCTACACTTACTGCTTACTGTGGAAGCTCGCATCTTTCAAATAATACCCTATTTAATATATCAGATATTTAGTCCCTACGCACACCAGGAGTTATCGAGAAAGGAAGCTCGCATCTTCCCCTGTGGATGCACGTTGGGCTAGAGCGGGAGAACCCCTCGGCCCAATTATAAATGAAAGAGATAAAACTAGCATCTGTCATCCAACAACGCGACCTGGGAATTACCATCACAAAGAATCTACAACGTAGTCGTCAAGTTCACGAAAGTCTCAAAAGGGCAAGCAGAGAACTGGGATTCATTATAGGCACCAAGAATTTTGAGTACAAATCCAAAGACATAATCATTCCTTTATACAAAGCACTATAGTTCGCCCGTTTTTAGATTTTGATTTTCAGTTCTGATCGCCACGTGATATCGACAAAATGGAAATAATCCAACGCAAAGCAACAAAGTTAAGACCTCAGCTGCGAAGAAAGCCATATGAATGTCGCCTACAGGAAGTGGGAGTCATCTCTCTAGAACAAAGGCAACTAAAGGGCAACTGAAAAAAATATTCCAGTATTTCAATATCTTTAACGGTGTGCCTATTACGGTACTCTAAGAGAGGCGTTAATGATCGCTTTTAAAATAACGGCCTGAATCTGAAGCATAAAGATCGAAGAACTACTCTCAGCCAGCAGTTTTTCCCGTAGTTCAGAGTGAACATCTGGAGTAGACTACCATCCGAAGTTGTCGGTGCAGAATCGATTAAAGCATTTAAAATCGTCTTTACAAACATTGGGAGCAATATCCTCCACAGTTACGAACTCCTCCTCCAGGAGCACCAAACTCCTACGGCCAAAGCTTCTAAGCCACCATAAGCAATATTTCATGCCACGACTATCTTGACGTCTCAGAGCTCCATGGATCTGTAGCTGTTAATTGTGCTCACACAATCAACTCCTTGCCTGAGTATACTTTATTTATTTTTTCTTCTCCTTTTTTCCGATCAGAAGTTCCATGATTCTGAATAATTGGCGATAGCTCATAGAGGGCTGGAGCCTCACTCCCGGCTGCTCTCTGAAAATGGCCTGTTGATCCGTCTACTGCCTGCTATCTATTCTATTCTGATGATTTATATGTTTCCAGATGTTACGGTGACTGTACCTAGTCGTACATTTCGAGAGAATGTTGGCTAGAACGGTATCATTCAGTGGCGACTGTGGGCATAAACTACCGATCGATATGACCAACATTAAATTTTACTCGATATTGGAAGTAACATCAAGTACTGCACCATGACTCTTCTTTTTATGTCTTGTTTGTTCTTGTCCATTATGTTATTCTTTGCCAACAGGCTTCATCTAGTTCATGGAAATATGTCACTGTGAAACAACCCATCTCAATCCGCCCCTGATATCGTGAAGGGTGAAATTCTTATAGCCCGTAGGAGCATCACCATTAGAAAAATGGCATCATTAAAACTTAACATAAAAGAGATATCACGGTGCAACTGGTGTGAAATGAGAGTTTTAAATCGTAATAAAGTACCAGCGCGGTATGAAAGAAACGCAAAATAAGGTGCACCTATGGGAATGTATATCGTGCTGAGTCTACACGATGTAACTTCATCGCGGAATATGGCCGCAAACAGTATAGCTGAAGTCAAAGTGACCATATTGCACACGCTTACTGGGGCACCCAAATGCACTGGTTCGTACTGCAGACACATGCCCTCTAGGCCCCGGAAGAGACTTGCAACGGCTAAAGTTTTACACTATGGTGCCAACTAATGGCAGGCTTCATGACAACTGTGCCCCCCCCCCCCCTCCCCCCGTCCTCGATCTTCTTCATCGCTGGATGGGTCAGTACATTTGCAATGAATTTTGAATGTCAGAAACGATCACGCTGCAATCACAACCATCAAGATTTGGCGAAGCGGCGAACATGAGACTGCACGGCCACAAGCGCAACTCTCTTTCTCGTTTTTTTTCACAAGCCCCTGGGATTTTCGTCTAGTTCTTGAGATTTACCCTTCACTATTGAATTTCGAGGTTTTCCTCCTGATCTTACTCTCAGTTTTGAGCATTGGCTATTGAATTTTTACGACTAATTTGCGCTAAGCACCTGATAGACATAAATTCTTTTGAACTAATGGACTTTTGCATAACTTAATCGGCTTCCTCACCCGCCCAAGTTGGTGATCATAGACTGGTGATGTTTCCTTACCGTCCGTACAACCCGAACATCCTCAGCTGTTCCAAGAAAGCAGAGGGAATATAAAATGCTTCTAGGGACACTCCGTAAATAAATTATGTTTCAGTTACACCTTAAGGCCAGGGCTACACAAGTTGCCTTTGACCGACAGCAATGCGATTTGGGTTGCGTCGGTGGGGACAGTAGATTGCTGTACCCGACGTTATGTTTTTTCGTGAAATACATTTATTGCGTCGCACTTCGCTAGCTGCAGTGGTGTGGCGGAGGACTTACGTACCGGACATAATATCCTTCTGTTTTCTTCTTCATGCAGTCGCTTACCCGTGTATAAAGATAGAACTGCTCGTGCTGTTTAGACTGCCAGAGCCGACCAACGGTGACTGTAGAAACTAATAATAATAGTCGAGGAAGTCGTAGCCGAAACCAGGAATTCCTTGGCTCATGATGGGTGAGTAACACTGGTATATAACTAGTATACCTTTATTTAAGTATACGAGGGGAGTTCCTTTTTCTGCTTGCAGCGTCCCGTTTCAAGAGTTTCTAATTTTTAGAACTGATGCTTTGGATGCAAAAATTAAAGTTTACTTGATTAGGACCATACGTAGTTTGAATTACAACAGCTACTAATTGGTCTGAGTCTACTAGTGGACTGCTGCAAAATACCTAATGCACTAATTAAATTTCAATTCCCTTAGCATGACAGATGAACAAAATTTGTCTTTTCTCATATGATATTTTTAGTCTTGAGTACTAGCTAATACATGTTTCAGTAATTAAAAGGCAAAAACTCGTGATGGACTATTCGCAATTTTCAAAAGCTTTGTCGTGTATGCACCTTTTATTAACCGAATACTTAATTAATTATTTCCTCTTCTGATGGAAGTTGGATCTTCAACATTAGTGCATATAGAACCTAGTGAACTGCACTTGGTCAATAGTGGCCCACTTTGCGTGTTTTAGCTACCCAAATAAGGGTTAATTTAATGGTCCAGTTGACAATATCCACCATTGCCGTTTCCACAGGCGAACTATTCGCTCCTGAGGTACGTGAGCTGGCGAGCACAATAGCTACTCTCACCAACTGGTTCTTCTCCTTCGTAGTTACGCTAACCTTCGAACCTCTACGGGTGAGGACCTTAGTCGTAATATATCTTAAATAGTGCGCCTGGTTGCTAGAAGATTTAGTAAACCTCCTTCCCTGACCATGTGAAATAACGGAAAGGACTTTACAGTTAATTACGCTTCTTTTGATCCTCTACGGCAGGTGGTGGCGCGAGTACTGCAGTAATATCTCAATGATGAACTTGGCCGTCAAAATTGACGATACTAGTTGCACTTACCTTCGATTATTAATATTATTATTATTACATTTTGTTTCACCTCCTCCTTAGTCGTCACTGTGGCGTTCCATCTGAGACCCTCGATCATATACGGGTGGTGCTGTATACACGGGTGGTGCTGTAAACAATAATAGCTTAGTAATGCACCTGACCGTCTCTGCACTGACACTTCCTTGTTCGTGCATGTGGTTGTGCCTCTACTATTAAAAAAATCAATTGCACCGCCACTGCTGCAGGTTGATCTTCAAGTCAAATTATGAGAGGTGATGCAGCCTATTCAACTTAATCAAAACGTACTAGCCGTCCTCCTTTCTGCAGTGCCCTAAATTTTTGCGAAGAAATAATTCCCAGCTGCAAGAAATTTTAAGGAAACAATGTAAAAACTGAGTAATATGCAAATCCCTATCTCGGACATACAGGCTAGACAGAGCCTTGGGCAGAACAGTATAAATTTTCAGTCCCTCATGAAAAATCTCATTTGCGGTGTTGCTGCTCATCAACCAATAAACTCTATTTCCTGCAAGTTTTCCTCGAAGAGCTGATTACGCTCCTTATTATTTTTTTTTGTGATATGCGCTCTATTTGCCACTGCCCAAACTAAATTAAAATTATCGTTAAAACTGAAACCTAGAGTCCATCGGACATTCGCAGCCCCGCATCTTGCACAGCACAATCTCTCATCATAACGCTGGGCGTGGCGGACGAACAATATCACCGCTGGATCGGAGCCACGGACACACACACGCTAGAGACCGACACTGTCGCGAGTACATCCCAGCTTCCGCTGTACCGCGAGGGGCTTCAACGATATCTCAGCGAGGAACGTAAACTGAACACGATCGAGTATAACTTTAGTCTGGACTGTATTTCAAATTAGTGCCCGAAGACACGGCAGTCACAGCCCTAAATTTAAATAGTAATGCGCACCGTATCTCTAGTTTTAAGACTTCAATTCTAATTCAGAATTTTCTTATTTCTAGCATATCTAGAATAAAAAAAATGTTAAACCAACATGTCTATGCAAACTTATGGTGCTTGTAGTGTATCTTTCATAGAAGTTGAACAATGACTGATGTCCACAAGTGAAAATATAAATTTAGAGGCAGATGTGAATCTTCTCCTTATGTTAGTTTTAAGAATGAATACCTGAGGGTGCTGCACCCTATTATGTTGCGTACTGCAATTAAATGTTTCTTTCTGTCTCTAATATTCAGCTATTTCATGAACGCTTAGTTCTGGACACGCCGAGTAATGTGGGGCACGGTGAAACGAAAAGTTCTTTTTAAGTTTACTTTGTATCAGAGCAACGCAATGTGTCTGAAGGCAGTCGTTGGTTATGTGGCGAGCGAGACCTCAACCAAAATAATAGCAACTATTTAGGACTTCTGGCTACTGCTACACCCGTTGTATTGTAACTTATTTTTGTAGAACTTTGAGCGGCACTGTTTCATCATATTTTATATAGTGTTATTGCCACACGGTTTCTTACCAGGTTATGCAACGCTTGCATTAAACAGATATAGCTGCTGACATTGCTATGTATACCGCCTCATGTAGCCCTCTAGTCAGGAGTCGGCATCCATTGGCTCACGAGACAGATCTGGCTCATTTGGTGACTGCATCTGGCTCACTGATGACTGCATCTGGCTCATATGACTGCATCTGGCTCACTAATTACTGCATCTGGCCCATTGATTACGGCATCTGGCCCACTGATTACTGCATCTGGCCCATTGATTACTGCATCTGGCTCACTGATTAGTGCATCTGGCCCATTGATTACTGCAGCTGGTCCACTGATTACTGCATCTGGCCCACAGATTACTGCATCTGGCCCATTGATTACAGCATCTGACCCACTGATTACTGCATCTGGCCCATTGATTACTGCATGTGACCTAATGATTACTGCATCTGGCCCATTGATTACTGCATGTGACCTAATGATTACTGCATCTGGCCCATTGATTACTGAATCTGGCCCATGCCATAAATCGTACAATGCTTAAATTCGTCAACATAAGCACTTACTTTAGATGCTAAAAAATAATAAAAATACAATATTCGTTGTTTTGACTTGAAATTGTCATGGTATATTCCTAATATAATTGTACATGAAAAAAATAATGATCGGCCAAATTTTATTGTATATATATAATATAATTGTAATTATAACGTCCATATTTGTGATGGAGACACGAAATTTGGTGTGGTTGTACTTGAACCTATTGCAAACTAGAGCACTTTGAGAGCTCATACCTCCGCCAAGCGAGGCAACGGTAGCAAAAATTCGAATTGGCTCTGAAACCATAATTTTCTTTGTATTAACTCCAAAGTCTAACCATTCGTTCCTTTTAATAGTAATAACAGCTTGTGCAATTTTCTTGAAGATCCGTTCATAAATTTTAGAGTTATACTGCTAACAAACGTGATGACAAAAATGAGTCAAACATACAAACAAACAAACCGATCTGCACCAAAATTTGATCATATATGTCTTTTAATATTACTAACAACCTCTATAAATTTCATAAAGATCCATTCATATTTTTTGCGTTATTGTGCTAACAAGCATAAAATTAAAATCAAAGACAAACGAACGAATTGAAAAACGGATCATTACCAAAATTTGGTCATTTACTCTTTGTTACATACTTAACAACTCATGTTCATTAAAAAAAATCCATCTAGAACTTTTTGAATTATGGCATTGAGAAAAATGAGGCAGACAAAGAAACAAACGGATGAACATATCTCACCAAAAGTTAATCATCTGTTCCTCCTTACATACCTAATAATTCCTGTAAATTTTGTCCAAATCGATTCATAACTTTTTGAGTAATCTTGGTGATAGACAGACAGACATACACGACGAAAACATAACCTCCTTGGCGGAGGTAACAAACTTATGATTTCACTTTTTCTAAAATGCTCATTCTTAGTAGCAAATATTGCTCTTTACCCGGTTTTTACATAGCTCACACGTATATATATGTATATATTATAAATATATATATATATATATATAGAGCTCGTATAATTTTGCTCTAAAAATCAGTCAATTTTTACTTTAGCAAGAAAAAAAGTGAATCATAACTTAATAGCAACTACTTTTAGTAGTATCCATGCAAAATTTGAAATGGATTGGGTAAAAAATGAGTTCTCTACAATTCTCTACAAAAACTGGCTTTGAAATATGCTCTGTCAAAGGTTGGAAGGCATCATGCCAAGCAAGAGGGACAGGGACGTTCAAAGCTACAATAAGGGCGATTTCAACAATATAATTATTCTTTTACTTTCTCGTGCTTTTTAAAGGGTTTTAGAATGAAAAAATGGAAAAATTCCATTTCTTGACGGTTTTCACATGAGCCTCCCCTTAAACCGTTGTTGCTTAATGTCCGGGTTCTAGTAATAAGAGTTTCTGTAATTTTCTTGAAAGTCCGTTCGTAACTTTTTCACTTATGTTCTGACCGACGCTAAGACAAACATTACTCAAACACACATGCAGACGAACCGACATCACCAAGATTTGGCGATGATTGTGTCTTTCAACATTGCTTCCAAGTCCAACAAATTTGATGAAAAAACGTTCATAACTTGTTGAGTTATTTACTGACGAACATAAAAACATAGAGATAAATAATTAAACAGAAAAGCATATCAACGTAAAAATTATTCGCTTGCTCCTTGTAACATTCTCAACAATTCCTGTAAATTTCATGAAAATCCGTCCACCACTTTTTAAGTTATGCTACCAAGAAAAAAAAAAGGCATAGAAAAAAAAATTGCTGAACAGTTCTTCACCAAAAGTTAATCATCTATTCCTTCTGGCAGTACTAACCATCCCTGTAAATTTCGTAAAGATGCGTTCTCACCTTTTTTCAGTTATACCAGCGGCAGATCGATAAACAAACGGACAAACTCGGCTAAAACATAACCTCGTTGAAGGAGATTATAAGAAGAAATTCAATTCACTGTCATAAAATTTATTATCTTGACCAATGCTAGCATTTGGTTGTATTCAGTGTCACAAAAAGATTTGATAGCCTTCACCGAGATGCATTCTAACTTATTTTTTTTTTACAGCTGAAAAGGTTGCGTACCCTTGCTCCAGCTCATGAAGCAATGACATACATTCTCGTATGGAAGGGTGCACCACTCCCTCGTTAGTAGCCACACGAAGCCATTACAACCGGTATAGCTGCCCCTGTATAACTGAGCAACTGGCGTGATTGGGACATTCAAGTAGCCATGTTCCTATGAGTAAATTGTTTCTACGAGTAAATTATTTCTTCTCTCTTGTGTCATTCAGGCGCGTGAGAGATGATAGCCACAAATGTTGGTAACTATAGAGCCAGTGGAGACGCCTGGAGTTTGCATTTGGGAGCTAATGGGGAGGGGGTAGTGAAAAAATGTGGAGGGGCTTCACATTGGTATGGGATGCATGTACGTATGATGGTAACATGATAGTAATATTGGGGTTGGGTAACTAAGAGGGGGTTTAGCACATTATTGGGGCTCAGACTCCCCTCCCCAAGCCAGCCCAACTTTGGCTCCGCCCCTGTTAAAATAGAGCTACACTCCGAAAGCGTAGACGGCCGCCAAGCAGCGCAGTTTTAATGAAATAAAATGGTACCCGGGCAGACAAAGAGACAAACGGACAGATGGGTCATCACCAAAAATTTAATAATCCATTCTTCGTGACATTCCTATCAGTTCATGGCAATTTTTTTTTATGTATGTGGAATGTTAAAATCAGTAAAAAGGTTGGTTTACAGGCTGATGTTCGATATTAATTAATAAATAAAAAGAATGGTGTGTCCTAGAAGAATTGCTGTCGCCACATATGACCAATAAGCGACAGTACACGCGAGACAGCACATGGATCTGCACACTAGTCGTTAAAGAAACCAAAGGCAAATCGCTAGAAGAAATCACGGCGATGTTCGGGGGACCTGCTGTCGCCAGCACCAAAGTTGTGGATGGCAGGGACGTTGAAAACGTTTTCGAAGTCCCCAACACCAAGGGTATTGACAACAGCGGATTTGAGGGTAGTGACATTGAGAACAGACGTTCCGACGATAAGGGTGTCGACAACGGCGGCGTTACCACTAATGACCTGGTGAACAAGCAACCCGAGAATAAGGGTATTGAAAACAGCGGCTTTGACGGTAACGATACGGAAAATGTAGGTTCTGACGATAAGGACGCCAAAAATAACGATTCTGAAGACAATGCGATTAAAAACCAAGAGTCCAACGACAATGTTACTGAAAACAAAGACTCCGACGAAAAGGGCGTTGAAAACAAAGGCTCAGACGATACGAATATTGAAAACCAAGGATCAGACAGTAAGGACACTGAAAATGAAGGTTCGGGCAGTAGAAACACTGAAAACAAGGGGTTTGACGACATAGATGCTGAAACTAAAAACTCCGATGGTAAAGACACTGAAAATAGAGGGTCCGACGACAAAGGCACTGAAAACAAAGAATCCGACGATAAGGTCACACAACACAAAAGATCCGACGACAAAGCCAGTGAAAATGCAAACTCGAACGACAAGGACGCTGGAAACAAAAGCTCCGGCAGTAAGGACACTGAAAGCAAAGGGTCCGACGACGAAGCCCCTTGAAATAAAAGCTCAGACTACAATGACACTGGCAACAAAGGGTACCTTGTGACATCACAGACACTGAAAGTAACAGCTCCGACTATATGAACACTAAAACAAATGGTTCGACGATAAAGCCAGTTAAAACTAAAGCACTCTGAGAGCGTATACCTTCGCCAAGCAAGGCAACGTTAACGAAAGTTTCAAATGAAGACGAAAATTTAGTCATTTGTGCCTTGTTATAGTGCTAACAGCTTCTGTTATTTTCTTGAAGATCCGTTCATGCATTATTGAGTTGCTGACAAACAATAGTCCAACACGCAAATAGACCAACCGATCATCACCAATATTTAATCATTTATGTCTTTTACAATTCTTAGCCATTTCTGCGAATTTCATAACGATCTATTCATAACTTTTAGTTACTTTGCTAACAAAGATAAAATCAAACACAGAGACAAACAGCCAGACAAACAGATCAGGACAAGAATTTGGTCGTTTGCTCACTGTAATGTAGATACCTATCAGCTCATGTAAGTTTCATGGAAATATGCCCATAATTTTTTAAGTTATGGTACTAACAAACAAGAGGCAGACAAACAATTGAATGAATCTTTTTTCACCAAAAGTGATTCATCTTTTACTGCTAACATGTCTAACAATCCCTGTAAATTTGGTAGAGATCCGTCCTTAACTTCTTGAGTTATCTTGGAGACAGACGAACAAAAACAGACAGACAAACACGACGAAAACAAAATCTCCATGGCGGAGGTAATAAAAAGCACCGACAATGAGACATTCAAAAGAAAAGATCCAAAGATAAAGACACACCTAGAATCGTAGGGAGAACAATGAGTCCTCTGCTTGACACGACCTTGACTGAGTCCCAAACAGACACTGCAGACACACACGGTACTGTTGCCTACATCCTCGATATCATTTCCCCCCAGTGAGCCGCGGCAAAGTATCACGTATTGAGAACACTGAAAATGAAAGCGTTGACAACGATGAAAGCGTGTCAAAATTTGGAAATGTGGTTTGCCTTCTGCTATGGTATGGATGACACTAAGGTATTGCTTAAAGTAAAACTATATAATCTGCATCATGGCTAGACCACACCATACATTGACTGGAGGCTGCAATCGGGCCTCTCGCAATTGGGCCTGGAGGCCGATTGACGTAAGTTTTAATAAAATAAGTTCTAATAATCACAGAGATCTTAAATAAAGATTAAATTCTTAGTCGTACCATAAGGAATGTGTTGCAGAGCACAATCATATATCTTCAGTAGGCGATGTATATCTTACTTTCGGATACCAAGAAAAATTAAAATTCAAAATAATTTCCAGGAATATCAGATTTTTATAAAAAAATTGGCTCATAGATACTACGCGTAATGTACTTTAACATCACATTCAATTTAGTGTTTTCCAATGACGGGGGTGAAGCAATAACCTCAAAAATTGATGTATGTAGAGCATTCGGTATGCCTCATCCCAAAAGCCACAACAAAAAGTGAGGTTAACAAAACCCAGTAATGTTAAAAATGTATTAAATCCACAGTAATATGATACTGCATTGGTACCTATACCAATGAACGAAAATACTTGTTTAACTATGAGATAAAGATACCAAGACAGCCGGTAAATGATATTAAAATATGAAAGTTTATGGCTGATACAACCAACCCTTTTTACTGGAACCATGTACAGCTGCACAATGCATCGTGATTGTCAATATCGTTTCACATAATTGTCTAGGTATCTACGTTACATCACTTGATGGTGTCCTGTGTTGCATCACTTTTTGGTTGTCTAAGTTGAAACACATCATGGTTGCCGGAGTTAAATAACTTCACAGCGACCTACATTACATCACTTTACGGCGGCCAATACAATATCACTTCACGACTGTCAATGCTGAATCACTTCACTGCTACCAATACCACATCCCTTTATGGTGGCCAGTGCTTCATCATTCAGATCACTTCACGGCCGCCGATGCTACATCACTCCACTGCTGCCAATGCTACATGACTTCACAGCTTCTAATGCTAGATCACTTCCTAACGGCTAGTGCTTCATCACTTCACTGCTGGCCGTGCACCATCGCTTCATGACTGCCAGCTGCTGCAACTCACCTTTCAGCTCTGCAGTCTGTTCTGATTAGCTCTCTTAGCCCGTATAGCTACCTAATAAATATCATCGACGTTTTCATCAGCTGTTTACTTGGCATTTAATTAAAAATGAGCATACAATGAATTTGAAATGCTTCTGTTTTACAAAATGAAACTGTTTATTTCCCTAACTATTGCGAAATATGTTTAGTGCAAATATCAATGGATGTCATAAACAGTTGTTGTACGCAATTACACTTCAAACCCTAATATTTTTATGAATTTGTTACGTACAGAAGTTTTATAACTATGTACATGTGTGCTACTCGTGACTGAATGTAAAAGAATTAAGTCAAATAGCCTAAACAAAGTATGAAAAAGTAATGGGAGAACATTTAACACTGTATCTGCGGCACCGTGAAGTCAGGCTCAATAGCGGGACCGAAATCTGGTTTGGGGGCCAGTGTCCAGTCAATGTATGGTGTGGTCTATGTCTGAATTTAAACGTGTTCTCTCAATGTTTTCATGTTGTGAATGAGCAACATGACTGCGGTTTTCCGGCCGCCATAGGGAGGATTGAGTGTGGAGTGTATGTACCGATAATACTTTGGGCAACAGGACGGAGTTTATATGGTGAGTGATTCCTAATGTTTTCATTCTCGTAACGTACAGTACCTTTAAAGCAGTTAAAATACTTGGATGCACTTCCTACTGTAATATGATGTACATATATTAACCCAAACGCCTAATATCTAAAAAAGAACAATGAAAATATAAATTTTTCTTAGTACAATCCATTTCTGGCTTCGCGCCTAGTCACGCCTCACAGCGCGTCACGCCGCCGTGAAGCCGCTTGTCCAAATCAAGAAGGTTTAATAGAATTTAAAAGTAAACCTCCTTGGTCCAAATACTCGTTTCAAGTATGGGCACTTGCGGATTATAATTGGCCGGAAGACTGGAGGTCTCAAATCTCCGACCTCCTTGCTCAGTGCCTGGACTGCAAGTGGCCGCATGTGCCCGCCTACGTGCGCTTGAAGTGTTAAAGAAAGCCTATATTTAATAACGAAGCCCCGTTTCTTACTCTGCATGTTGTTCATGTTATTATTACTTTTTTTTGTTCAAACAGCGTTTTAGAAAATAAATAGGAAATACGCCGTTCAGAGTTATTAAATATTTATATACTGTATGTACATTCTAAATGTCATTTCCTTGTTCGCTCTTATCACATATGTAGTACATAGCTTGCAGGGATACTTTTGCGAAACATAGCATAATTAATTTTATGTATAGATTTAAAGTATGTATATACCTATTAAAATCTTTAGTTAAAGTGGCATTTAGATTATTTTCTGCTATCGCATAGCATAATTATTGTTTTTGTGCTGTCGTCGCTTGTTTATATTAAGATAAATATATTAAATGATTAATACAATATGATTTTGCTGCTTAAAAATATGCTGATTAATGATGATTTGAAATCTAGTCAGCTGAAGCTATTCCATTTGATTTGATTAGCACAGCCTGTGAAGCAGCTTCGTCCAAGTGAGTTCCATTGTAGCACGTAGGGCAGTGAAATGGAGTGGTTGTGAGGGCAGGTGTGCTCGATACTCGAGCTCGCCTACTTCGGTTTCCCAGGCCCCTCCTACTTCCCGTTCGCATCCCCCCTGACCCCGCTACACCGGAAGTGTCTAAACCAAAAGGTCACTCCCGAGAATAGGTTACCCTCAAAACCACTACATTTCAATGCCCTAATTACTACTTTCTATTAGGGGGCTATAATTTGGGAGTGAATGGGGAATCTATAATCCCAAATTTTTGATAGCAAAAAAAAAAAAAACCTGGGAGCCAGCAAATTTTGGAAATTTATTGTTTTTTTTTCGTTTTACTGTACAACGGAATCTAGGGTCAACTGATAGATGTTCATTCATGAATATGAACCGAATTAATACATAGTCGATGCAACAATAGTTTATACCTAGTCTCTCTTGAGATATATGTATGAATCAATTTGGAAATAATACTAATGATTACCCACAGCAGTAATATTTATGACCAGTGTGCACTTTTAAAATTTCCAGTGTGTGCTACAGCTCCCGAAATAAAGAGATGTCTAACAATATAAAGCTCGTTCATAGTGAAAATTTAAATATAACTCCAGAGCACTCTAAGGACGCATGCCTCCGCCAGGCACGGCAATGTTAACGATAAAATAAAATTGGTCCTGAAACAAAAATTTCCTTTTCGTCGTCACCAAAATTTGTTTATTTGGGGTTTTTAAGAAGAGCTCAAGGCCGATTTTTTGCTTATTTCCAGCCAATCGTTCTGAAACTTGCACAGTACACGCAAAATGCAAAATATTTGTGCAATCATTCGTGTGTTTTTTTCCGAAATTTTCAGTATTTCAGGAGTTATTGTACTTTTTAGGCAAAAAATAGCTAAAATACTACTACAAAAAATTACGATTTACATCCCTTGCCCTCCCTTTTTCCCCTTTGTGGGGGGAGGGTTTCCACGTCCCCAGGATAAGAATATTTAATCGTGTGATAGCTCAAATTTTAAGGACCATCTTTCATCAATAGGGCTGTGACACTATGCTGTTATAGACAGATAATAACTCCAAACAACAAATTCCAATACGTATAGGCTCCTATACCGTGAACTGCTTCTGCAGGTTGTGATACGGTGCAGTGTAGCGACGCTTGGGTCCAAACTGTCGCACGGTGCAGTGTAGCGACGCTTGGGTCCAAACTGTTGCACGGTGCAGTGTAGCGACGCTTGGGTCCAAACTGTCGCACGGTGCAGTGTAGCGACGCTTGGGTCCAAACTGTCGCACGGTGCAGTGTAGCGACGCTTGGGTCCAAACTGTCGCACGGTGCATTGTAGCAACGCTTGGGTCCAAACTGTCGCACGGTGCAGTGTAGCAACGCTTGGGTCCAAACTGTCGCACGGTGCAGTGTAGCGACGCTTGGCGATTTTCCTAGTGCCGATGCTCCGCAGCACTTCATTTCTTACGCTCCTTCATCGAAAGAAGCAACAGGTTTTAGTTGCTATTAATAACTTATTTTACTTGTATTGACGCAACTATTCTTAGTCCTCATTCCATATGATATTTAAAAAAAGTTGGGAAGAACTTTTGCGTACATTTCAGAAATGGGGCATGGGAAGGCCTAAAATTATTAATTGTTCTGAAACTTGCGCAGCGTGTGTATTTTTGATAAAGAAACATATTTTGTTCCTACAATTTTTTTTTATTATATTTTGTTCCTACAACTTTTTTAATTGAGGCCTTAGTTTTTGAGATAATGGGCTTTATATATAAATATATACAGTTGCGATCATAATTAAGGGACAAAAATAAAACCTTTATATCTCAAAAACTGTAAAAGTTCAACGCTGAAATTTTAACACAAGAGAGGTATTGAAATACCTAATAATATGCTAAGAATTTATTACCATCCGAAGGATAAGAAAAAAGTTATGTATATTTCACTTATAATTATGAATTTAGTGTGAGCAGAATTAAGGGACACTTTTCAAATATTGCAATTTAAATTTTCAGTAACCCCATTTTCATGCGTTTCCGAAGAAGAAGACTGCCTACGTCATATGTAAACATTGCAAATACTACAAGCATGGCTACCCGGGAAAAAGTTGATAAATCTTTACGCATGAAAATTTTTA
>LQNS02007217.1:1548744-1563342 GCA_001587735.2 Parhyale hawaiensis
GGATTTGCGCGATCGATCGATCGCGCTGCGCAAACGGTGGATGTTGTAGGTATTAGGCCGTAATTTCGGGTAAGTTGGACTATATTCGGGTTTAATGTCGGGTAGGTTAGGGGGAGGCAAGGACTGTTTTTTTTTTTTTAAATTTGAACGATCTATCGTTTGCGCAGCGCGATCGATCGCGCAAATCCATCGATCGCGCACTGTACATTGTTCCTCGTAGTTTTACTGAGTGCATGCAGTCCGTATAAAAAATAACAGACTGAGCAATTCGTACTACCGTAATAAATTCTCACGCACTCCTGTTACCTTGCCGATCGATAATAAGTGGTACCAAAACTTTCTTATGAAGTTCAGTTCGAGATAAACAATATCAATAAAAATTTAATGTAATTAATATTGCGATTCTATGGTTTTCTGTTAATTAATATATGGAGAACGTTCCACGTAGTAGCAACGCACCTTTCACACACCCTGTCTAATGTGAAGCCCCACGAGCCTGTCAGCAACATTTTCACCAAACGACTGATAGATAGGCTTAAGCGAAACGAAAGTTGCTAATGTGAACTCAGCTTAAAACAATAACACTAGCCTAATGAATGATGAACAGAACGTGCGTGCTAAAAATATTTACCGCTATCTCATGTAGTAATTTGGCGGTAAATTTCATATTCATTACTCTGATGCCAACATATGCATTATATATGAGGAGTGTTTATATAATATTAAGTGGTTGTTTGTAGTCCTCAGTGAGTTACTTAATTGGCACCGCTGACGTCACAGTGCACCCCCACCCCCTCTCCACCAATTCGGCTAATTCTTGTCTAGCGCACCAGTTGATGTTCATATATATGTACCTTGAGTTGGCCTTCTCGTTCTTATAAACTGACGGAAAAGTCTAAAGTGGCAACAATATTTGCTCCAACATATGCGCCATAATTGCAGAATTAATTGAGCCATGGCTCCTTAATTGTACCTTTAGACCTAATAAACTTTAAAACTAGGTATAGCCATTTCTTCCGTAGATCTCATCTGAATCTTTTTCGTTCTCGTCGTCACCTAAAACGGTTAGTAATTTTTCTCTGGTATCAGGCTTGTCTGTATGCACTCTGTTGCATATACATATGTTTATCTGGTCCTCATTTTACATGTATATAAGGCATACTATATGCTCGATCCTTGTGCTGGATGTAAACCTCAGCAACGTCTGAGAAATAAACGGTTTTTGCTTGAGGGGGATCTCGTTGCCAGATCATATGGAATTTCTGAACAAAAATTATGTAAATTAGAACTAAGTTAAGCTAAAGACTGGTGATTCCACAAAACGAGCTTCACAGTTGAGTACAAAATTATTTCCGGTGTTACAATGGTTTTATTGCTTAGGAACATACATACCCTATCGGCAGACTGTACCCGTCAACTGAGAAATAAAATAAAATTCAATTATGAGTTTCAAAATCAGCAAGTTTACTCTTTTATTTCAAATTCATTTCTTAAGCATGTAGTTTGGACAGTGATGATAATTTCTCGTATAGGTTCACTGCTAAGATCATATTAATGCTGGCGTTTTTGATTGAAAGCATAATGACAATGCTAATCTATAATATAATTCTGCTTCAGGCTCCACCCGTCCGTCTGTCCGTACGTGTGTTTGCACGTTACGCTTTTTCAGTATTAGCCAAGGAGCTCCTTGGTATTAGCGGAAGCTCTAACTTGCAGGAAGCTCTGATTTTCGTAGGAAGGAAGTTCAACCATATCTGTCGTCTTGCGCTCAGTCTTTAAAAAAATGTCAGTTAGTTTCGATGGAAAGACATGAAGTTCACTTGTTACATATCACACATACCATACCGTTTTTCATACCGTTTTTCATATCTTGCAATATTTACTTTACTGGGGTCCCGTACCGATCCAAGTTAGGGAAAATTCGTACCCAGAACGGAGTTTGGCGCGTTGTAATCTTCCCATTTCCTAATGTTTTTTTTTTTTCTTCATTTGTACGACACGTGTCTCAGAAAATGTTGAACAACAATACTCCGACTTTGGCTTCTCATAAGCAAATTCCTAGCTGCAGACCAGACAATACTTGACAGGGTAACAAATTTCAGCCACCACGTCAAAAAACTACCAGCTTTCTTTCATTCTTTGTGTGTTGGAAGGTTTTCCTTGTAATTAATTACCTTGCCTTACGATCTTCTGTCAAGTGGCTTGTAATTTTCAATGTCCTGAATTTATTTATGTTGTCGGTCTTCTACGTACAGTTTGGAACTTTTTCGGCACCGGTGTAAGGCGCGTTCGATTGGGCGCTCAAGTTAACCCTTCGAGGCTCGACTTGTTCAAAACTTCAGCGAGGAGCTTTGGCTTTGTTACTCTGAAGCGCGTTGCAAATGTTAAAAGCAACGCGATTACGCTGAACCCGCTGAAAAGCTCCATTATACTGAGCAAGATTGAGTTTCTATAAGTGTCATGAGTAACCAAGTAGAGGTCAGAGCCTAAAATCCATCAGAGCAAGTCGGAGCCAGCGCACCTGCCTCAAATTTAGGATAGGTCAAGCGTCGTTGTGTTAATGTCGGTGCCCTGTCGAACGTGCCGTTAATCTAGTCTCACATAACCTAACACAGGGCGCGTTCGAATGAGTCATCAAACTCAATCTAAGCCAAGCCCACTTGATTTGACCTGCCATGAACTAGCAGGAACTTTAGCTTGGTCACTTAGAATCGTTTTGCAGGTGCTAAAAGCAGCCCGATTACGCTGGGCCGACTGAAGTCCCCCTTTTATTTAGTAAGATTAGGTTGATGAAAGTCTTGCAGGTAATTGATTGACAGTCAACGCCTGAAACTTGAATCAACAAGTCGAAGCAAGGATATTTGTCTGAGGGGACGCGCCTTGAGGCCACGTACTAAACAGGTACCCATTTTCTTTTTTCTACAAAAATCTAGGATTTGCATCGAACTTTGGTATGCTGGCGAGCGGTCGCGTCTTCAGCGGCATCTGCGCTGGCGCGGTCTCGCTGACAGTGCCAACCTACATAGCTGAGATCTCGTCTCCTGACATCAGGGGGCTCTTAGGTAAGCGTCAGCTTAAAAATTACATATTTGTCTCTCCTTCCTTCTCTAAAAACTTTATGATCGGTGGGTCAAAAGTGCACCAATATACTCTTGTGTTTTTTTACATTTTATTGTCATGTAGATGAAGATGATCGTGAAGCGATGCTGGTATCACAAGTCACTTTCGTAAGTTTGGGACACGAAGGTACACCGTTGTCCTTTTTCACTCCAGATTTTCACCATGCGCAACTTTTCGCTGGTCACTTCTTTCTATTTGATCTAGCGTGAATGAGACTAGAGTTCTTTTTATTCAACCATCCATTTCAGAATAAATTTGTTTCTATTTTGTTGTTTTTGAGCCCTAGGATATTTCGTTTAACTACAAGCCGGGTATTTCATTGGTGAAATTGGGTCGTAAGCACCGTAGACTTCTTCTTGGGCTAGATTACTCTAAATTAGATTACTACAGTATGTTACCTTTGAGAATGCAAATACAAATTATTTACTTATTTTTCACGATAATATGAAACATTTAAAATCTTAATAGTAAGTTAGTGCACAGTTATGCTCTAACTATAAAAACAATTATAGAAAAATAAATCGGAACCATTTCCCACGTTTTGGCAACATTTGTTTATCGCACGGGGTTCTGCCAGATTATGCGATATCACTCTCTAGTCAACGTGGGAAAGAAAAGCGGTCTAACCAGTTAAGAAAAGAACAAAGTGACCTCGTTATATTGGCTTCTGGTAAGACTACACTCGAGATTTCCAAGGAATTACAGCGTGATGACCGAACAATTAAGGCTTAAGCAATTGAAGGTAAGGTCAACCGGAAAACTCCGGATAGAGCCTCTACGAGGAAATTGACTGCTCGGGATATGCGACATTTGAAGGTTTCTATGGCTAGAAAACAACTTTCTACAAGTAAGGCTATATTTGAAGACGCCGGAGCCCCAATACTAAGGAGAAAGACAAGATGTGAGGTTCTGCAGAAGCTGGGGAAAGTGAAAAAGGCAATTAAACGACCTTTTCTAACAAAAACTCATGAAGAAAATAGGGTCAAATGGGCTGAAGAGAACATGAAAACTGATTTCTCCAATGTCATATTTACGGACGAATGCAGAGCCACTCATGATGGACCAGATGGATGGGCGTCTGGATGGGTCCTCCATGACCGACCTCAACAGACACGGCTTAAGCGTCAACAAGGTGGTGGAGGTGTAATGTTTTGGGCCGGAATAGTAGGCGACAACCTTATTGGTCAGTTTGAAGTGGCAGACGGGCTTAAACTGAATACAGGAAGGTATTGCCAGTTTCTTGAAACCTTGAAACCAACTTGACTCCATGGCTTAATGAGCTGACTATCGCACGCAGATCCAAATTGGTATTTCAGCACGATAACACTCCCTCACACCGAGCACGGTACACTGTTGACTGATTTACGGTCGGAGGATTTAAATCAAAAAGGATTATGATCTGGCCAGCGAATAGCCCGATTTAAATCCCATTGCGAACCTCTGGGTAATGGTCAAAAGGAAGGTCTATGAAGGTGGTCGGCAGTTTTCGAGCAAAGTAAGCCTTGGAATGCAGTATAAACAGCTACAGATTCTATTCCACCATCTCAAATATCAAACCTGACAAAGTCTGTTGATAATCGCCTCATAAAAATCATGAAAAATGGAGTTGCCATGTTCAAAATTAACTTGTTATGTTTACCACCATTGAACACTTATTTCAGTGATTATTGAATTGTTTTGGTTATAATTTCATGGTTTTGGACGTTTAATAAAAATATTCCTGTTCACTTGTATTTATTTCCTCTTTATGACGGTTTTATTAACTTGTTACATAATCTGAGGTAACATTAAAAAACTCGTTAATAAGCAAATTGTACGATAAACTTATCCAATGGCTTAATATTTATTTTACAAGTGCTGTTTATATTTGCAGCATGGCCATACATTTAGTTAACGTTGATATTTCAAAGTTAGACACTTCTGTTCGCATAATCAAAGGTAACGTACTGTACAAAC
Source organism: Parhyale hawaiensis (assembly GCA_001587735.2). NCBI lineage: Eukaryota > Metazoa > Arthropoda > Malacostraca > Amphipoda > Hyalidae > Parhyale > Parhyale hawaiensis. The sequence continues at coordinate 1,553,821 of LQNS02007217.1, forward strand.
GGACCAAGAAGAATCCCATTCCCAGACGTGGGTCGACGCCCAGGCTTTGTTATCCTCTCAGGTACTGACGCCATGCTATCATATAAAACACTCATAGACATCTATGGTAAACTGCAGTTTAAAGAGATGATCGGGTAAACACGAGCAGTTGCATAAGAAAAGGAGGTTACTGGAACAGCGCCCCCTCGCTGCCATCTCACTGTCCGGTCCACTAGGGAGGTATTCTAGCGGATCCTGTCCCTGACAAAATATCTTGGACCTCACGTCCTCGAGAATTTAACCTGAGTGACTATCAACAGGAAACGTTGCATCTGGCCGCACTTTCTGCTGATAAGTTTAGTTTGTAAAGTTAGGTAGGTCCTCTACATATGCCCCTTCTGCTCCGTGGGATGGGCTCCCGTGTGGGAGCCACTGAAGGAGCCCTTCGCACGAGTGCTTCTTTCAATTGTCCTCTTCTCGTTTCCTCCTTCGTCTCTGTAAGACGTTTTCCGCCAGATTTCCGGGCCTGGGAGCACTCGGCCAACTGAGAGTTCCCAGCAGGAATATCGAAGTAAAATATTCCTGCCGAGGGTTGTAGAACGGCCGAGCCTTCATTGTAGGGATCACCCATTGCCTGAATTCGGTCATAAACCAATGACTATGATGATGGTAATAATATATGTATATACGTACATTTAGACACAAAACACTATTTTCAGAAGTAAAGAAGGGAATGCGAAAGTTTTCCAGGTTATGAAACGTGTCAATGTCGATACTGAATTTCCACATACTTAGTATAATGGTTTTCTGCAGGTAGATGTTCTTCAACACTCGGTAAAAATGTGATGTGGAACATTAATGTCGTGCCGCAGAGTATAGTAACTGCATGGTGCGGTCTATGGTGGTGCCAAAGCGATAATGCTTCTGTAAATGATGTGTCCGGAAATTTAACTGAATGTTATACAACCCTTGCGTACCAAGTCATTCTCTTGCACGATCCTGCCTGGAACCTACATATCGTATTGCCAACAATTTCATGTTCAAATCACGGGCAGGTGCTTGTTACCAGCTAATGGCCACCGTAGGCCTCCTCTATGCCTACATCGTCGGAGCCTATGTCTGCTGGGAGTGGCTGGCTCTGGCATGTCTAGTCCCAGCAGTGATCTTTTGTGTCTCTATGGTCTTCAGTAAAGAATCCCCAGCCTATCTGCTCACCAAAGACAAGTCCATCCAAGCCAGAAAATCAATGCAATACTTTAGAGGTAATTATTAACTTAAGCCTCCCTAGAGCTCAACTGCTTCGAGTTGACAATTTCTATAGAATATCATTATCCACTGATATTTATCATAGTATATATATTTATATAAGGAACATATGGTCAAGAAATGCGTAGAGAATGTATTTTTGAAAGCCTCTATCAGTACATGACAACGTTTTAAATTCTGAGAGTTTACTGCATTATAATAATACTAACGATAATTATGATTTATTATCTATCTTCTAAAATAATAATGTGCTTGTTCCTCCCTACGTACCTTCCTTAGTTAGTTAGTTAGCTAGTGAGTTAGTACGACCTAAAACATTTTGTTAGAAGAGTGCATGAAGTACCTTAGCCCGGCAAAAAGGAAATATAATGAAAATCGATACCACAAATTTTGTAGAGGACTACTTAAGAAACGTGCAAAACTCATCAAATGCAAAAAATCAACGTAGTTGCTACAACGACAATCCGAGTGCAAAAAGAAGCTAGATGAGATAGAACGTCAGCTTGCAAGATCACACGATGAAGAAAAACAGGAAAAAGAAAAGCAAGCCATTGAAAAAATGAAAAGCAATAGCAAATATTTTTTGCCTATGCATCACATCATTCTTCGGTAAAATCGAAAATCGGGCCACTGGTGAATGATACAGGATCTATTGTTCATGATGACCAAGAAACGAGCGAAATACTAAGCCGATAATATCAAAAATTCTTTAGTGACAATATTCTAAATCCTGAAATCCCAAGAATTGAGTTAACTACAAACTACCTAACGGACTTCGAGTTCACTAAACTAAGCATTGAATTAGCCAATGATGAACTTAGCGGCAACAGTGCAGCGGGACCAGATGATGTGCCTGCAAAAATTCTTAAGATGTGCAAGCTAAGCATCTCTTACCCCCTATACCTTATATGGCGGAAATCAATGGATGATGGAGTGATTCCACTCAACTACAAGCACGCGATTATTTCACCTATTCCTATATAAAGCGGGAAATAGCTTGGATCCAGCTAACTATAGACCTGTCTCCCTAACTAGCCACGTAGTGAAGACGTTTGAGAGGGTTCTTTAGGAAACATCTTGTACATCATTTAGAAAGCAATAAGCTGCTTACGTCAAATCAACACGGCTTTAGCCATAAATGTTCAACCACCTCGCAGTTTGGAATTTGTTGCCGGCATCGGCCTTTGGTCGTATTGGCTTGCAGGCGTTTAAGTCAGCTGTGAATGGTTTTTTGCTGGATTTCCTTTAGCAGCGTTTTGGGCTTCCCGGTGTTGCAAGATACTTCATTTGGGTTGTATTACCTGACCGTGGGAGCTCAGGCGTGAAGATTTAATAACGATAATAATATTCTAGACCTACTATGTCAAGGCAAAAATGTGGACGTAATATATTTAGATTTTGCCAAAGCCTTCGATAAAGTAGATCACGAAATATTATTACTCAAACTTTTCAACATGGGCATCCTTGGAAAATTTTTAAGATGGATCGAAGCTTTCCTGAAAAACCGAACCCAAAGTGTAATTATAAATAATAAAGTGTCCAAACGACAGCCGGTACTCAGTGGAGTCCCACATAGCACAGTGCTTGGTCCAATACTCTTCCTCATCATGATAAATGATATGGGGCACCAATGTAAGTTTGCCGTTCCCTCATCGTTCGCTGATGACACACGGATATTAACAGCGGTACAATCAATGGCAGACGTACGGAATGTGCAACTAGATCTAACCAACATCTTTCACTGGACATCGGTTAACAACATGACCTTCAACGAATCAAAATTTGAACAATTACGGTACGGACGGATCGTCACCAAAAGTTAATCATACATATTTACTGGCATGCCAAACATGTCCTGTAAATTTCATAAGAATTATCCCCATCTTTTTTAGTTATGTCGATGGCAGATATAAAAACTTCGACGAAATAAACAACACAACCTCCTTGGCGAAGGTAACAAGGGACTACCGAAGAAGTTAAAGGGGTTTCGCAATTGAAAGAATGAAATAAGTTATGTAGAGAGAAGAGAAAATTTATAAGACATTGGAAGGAAGCGAAGATTTGAGTAACGCAGTCATGAAAGGTGAGCTACTGCGATTGAAAGAAATGTAAGTAGAAAGTACGTACGTTAAGTTGTTTCGGTTAGTTGACAAGCGTTGAAGTACATTGAGAAGAACGTGAAATTAGCTGAGAAGCGTTGAAATAGACCGAGTTGTGTCAAGAGCATTTTGAGATTGGAGTGTGAGCTGTCAATGTTAGAGTAGACGAGGAGAGTTAGTTCGACGGGAAGCGTGAGGTTGGAGCAATAATGTTAGGTTACGTGACGAGCGTTTGGCCAGAAGAGAAGCATTCTGATTAATGATTTGCGTTAGATTAGATGATTAGATAACGTGTATCAGGTTACATGAGGAGTATAATGTTAGAGGAGAAGCGTTAGGCTGGGTGAAGAGCGTTTGTTTCGATGAGGGGAATGAAGTTAAATAGAGCAGGGTAAAATGACGAGTCATTTGTAAGAGAAGATGCACTGGGTCGAATAAGGAGCTTTAGGTCAGATGAAGAGCGTCAGATTATTATTCTTATATTAGTAGTTTAAGCTCCTCTAGATACAACTATGGTGATTCAAGAAAGGAAAAGGAAGGGACATGTAGTAGTGTGTCGACAGAAATGGAGCACCCATGCACGAAGGTGGACTAGCACGCATAGGAACAGCAAGTCGGGAAAGAAGAGGCAGAAGAGATGAAAGTAAAATCAGTAGAAGTAAGAACTCAGCAAGGACGCAGAGTGGGTACGAAAGACAGTTCTCCTAATGGTCAGTTAATGGCTGAGGTAACCTACACAAACCCTCTGGGGGCGCTACTCCCCATAACGTAGGATAGGCGAGCCTAACTAACCTAACCCCATAGCCCATGGCCCATCCTACGCCCCTGAGGGGAGTTGGATTAATTGAGAAGCGTTAAATTAATGAAAAGCGCCATGTTGAGTGATGAGTGTTAGTTTGGATAAGAAACGCTTGGTCGGGTGAGAGGCCGTTGGTTGGATGAGGAGCGTTTACGTTAATAGCTTAAATGGGCAGTATTACAATGGACGACGAGCGTTAGGTCGGCTGAGAAGCGATAGGTTAAATGAGGAGCTTTATTTTTGATGAGGAACGTTAGGTTAGATCAGAAGCGTTAAGCTGGACGAAGTACGTTAAGTTAGATAGAGCAGTGGTGAATGATGAGTGCTGCTCGAGATAGATAAGGTGTATTGGGTTAGGTAAGGTCCTCTGTTACGTTAGATAAAGTTGGTTGGGGAGATGTGGGGAATAGGTGGTGCGGTATATGTTTTAAGACTCACATGGAACATTGGATGTATGACTGGTGTTAGCTTAGACGATATATATTAAGGCAAACGGACGTTGTTGAGTTACACAGAGTTCGTCAGGCTTAAGTGACTGGCGTTAACATAGACGGTGTCGGTTCCGTTAGAAGAGCTGCATTAAATCAAAACTACCTACATTGTTCACCCTAGCGACTCGTGCCTGATGTGGGCCTATTTATTTAAGCAAATATTAATATTGATATATCATTAATCCTGCTCTTTAGGGATAAGATAGGAAAAATTCGAATCTTGAAGTAACAGCCAATACAGTTTCGAATCTGCAATCCAAAGCCTGAAGACAGCTGAAGTTCCCCTGAACAGTAGTATGGATCCTTTCTTCCTGAATGAAAACTGAATTTGCTCTGAGCTTACCATTCGTAAATCGAGTAGAATCGAGGCAAAAGGTGCGCTATCCTTAAATTTAAAACAGAATCTCGAAACTGTAGGAAAAAAACGAGGGTTTCTGTAAAGTAATAATTTTCTGTCTGTACTTTTTGACAGCAAAGAGCCAACCAATTGGAAATTTATAGGCATTTATTGGCTGCCTACGAGTAGGTAGTGAGTGGTATCGGATAACATCGGATAAATTTTCCTACGAGTAGGTAGTGAGTGGTATCGGATAACATCGGATAAATACCTATAAATTTTTGATTGGGCGCCGATAAATGATTAAATCTACATTACTACAAAGAGTCACTGATATTTATTTTGATTTACACTTCAAGCTTGTTTCTTCACAGGTAAGCACTACAATATTGACACTGAACTGGAGCAGGTGCAGCAGTCCATAAACGAAGCTAATAAGAAGAAAGCGTCGCTGAAAGACTTCCGGACTCCCTACATAAGAAGACCTTTTGTTATATCCCTTTCGCTGATGGTCTTCCAGCAGATCTCGGGCATCAACGCCATTCTCTTTAATCTGACTGTTATTTTTCAGGTTTGTTATGTGTTTTTAATGGAATTTTTGACAAAACATAGGTATAAGTGATAGTCTATGTACAAAAGCATAAATTATCGTCACAAGTGTATTCGTGACCGTACAGACTATATATATGTTTCAACATTTTTTAGCATTAAGTGATGAAACCTTCAATATCACTTAAGTAGTTCTTTCGTCTGTATGTGCGCTTTAATACGATGCGCTCAGCAACCACACGAGAATCGTACATGATTTTTACATGGCCTTTTTTTTCTCTTGCTGCGTACGCTCTAACCTGGTGAAGACAGAGGCCAAATAAAATAATAAATGATCGGTATACTGTCTTTCCCTTTCTTTAGCTGTTTAGCCCACTTGTTTAAAAATATACAGACCAATTGTCGATCTTATCTCCATGTGACTCTATACCTCAGGGCGCTTGGTCTCTATCACAGTTCATTTACAGAAGATAGTTGTGCCAGATTTGAGTGCTTGCAACAAGCCCTTGAAATGTTCAGAACTGTGACGTCACAGTTGCGTCACGCCATTGTTGCAGCGAGCAATCTTTGGTATTTCCACAATGGCGTGATGCAATTGTGACGTCACAATTCTGAACATTTCAAGGACTTGTTGTTGCAAACACTCAAATCTGACATAACTTCTATATATAGTAAGTGAACTATAGTCTCTAATGCCGGGGCCGCACTAGGCATTTACTCATGCCGGGGCCATAGATGCATTTCTATGCCCAACTGGTTGCTAGGATGAGCAGCTCGCGTGCCGTTTCGATGTATATTTAGTATCGGTAGCATAGATACCGTGGCGTCAACGACGTCCAAGTCTCGCATCTTTGCATCAAATTGTCTTTGTAAATGCCTAGTGTGGCCTCGGCCGGCAGCACTCTCGTCGTTCGCGACGATGTTGAGTTCAAGTAAGCTTTATTGCGCGCGTCACCACTAAAATAAAAACTACCTAGCCTAACCTAACCTAGCCTTGCCAAACCTAACCTCCTAACCTAGCCTTCTAACCTAACCTTACCTAACTCAACCTAACCCAACCTAATCTAACCTTACCTAACTTTACCTAACCTCCTAACCTGACTTTGCCTTATCAGACCTAACTTAATCTGTGATACAGCGAGCAGCGCCGCGCACAAACTTGAACGCCGCCCGCACGCACACGATCTGCGTACACAAACACGCACAGAAATCGTCGCAAATGACGAGAGTGCGCCCTGGCAGCACTGGCAACAAACTCGCCATTGGCTATGTACGTTTGTGTACGGGCGTCGGTGTACGTGCGGGCGGCGTTCAAGTTCATGTGCTGTGCCTGCTCACTTTATCGCAGATTAGGTTAGGTTAGGATAAGCTAGGTAAAGTTTGGTTAGGTAAGGTTAGGTAACGTAAGGTTAGGTAACGTTAGGGTAGGTAACGTTAGGTTAGGTAAGGTTAGGTTAGGTAAGGTTAGGTTAGGTTGCGTTAGGTAAGACAAGGTTAGGTTATTTTTGGTAGTGCTTATATTGTAGTGCTTCTGGTGGTTATTGCACGGCAAGAAAGCTTACTTGAACGCACGCACAGTGATATGAGGGCACACAGATAGGCGAGTTTGTTTCCAGTGCGGCCCGGCATCAGACAACTTGACGCAAGGATGCGAGCCTCGGACATCATTTATTCCACGGTATCTCTGCTTACCGAATTTAATCATGTATCGAAATGACGCTCGTACGGCTCATCCTAGTAGCCAGTTGCGCGTAGAAATACATGTGGCCCCGGCATAATATGCTGGGCACTGCACCCATATGAGATACTTCGTAAATGAGGTTTGTTTTTTTTTACCTCAAGCTCTCTCTGTCACAGAGTGCCAACGTGGAAATGTCAGCTAACGCTTCCAGTATCACCGTCGCACTTATGCAGGTCGTATCCACTACCATTGGCGCGGCACTCATGGACAAGGCTGGTCGCAAAATCCTTCTCATGATATCGGCAGGTGTCATGGCGGTATCTCATGGTAAGTCTTGCCGTGGTGCGGAGGCATAGAAGTCGTCAACGGACTACATCATCCGGTGGTCTATCGACTTACCCGGGGAGGTCTGCATAACTTGTTGCACATAGAGGGCCGGAGCGTAAGTCCCGGCTGCTTTCTGGGAATGGGCATATTAGTCCATCTATTATCTGCTATTTAACCCAAAATAACCACCCACGGCCAACAAGTAACCTCCCGATTAATTGGCTATGTTGCGTAATTGCTTGTATTGTGAAATTTTTGTACACAAGGCTTTATAAATAAAGTGTATAGATCGGGATCTGTGAGGATTCGAACCCTGGGACCTAAGCATGATGGACGTAACCGCAATGCCAACGCTGAGAGAGCTAAAAGAAAGGTTGGCTGATAGTACGCGACGTACTGCGGAGCTGCTCCACACCACTGTGTTGCCCTACCCTATAGGTACACTTACTACTTACTGTGGAAGCTTGCATCTTTCAAATAATACCCTATTTAATATATCAGATCTTTAGTCCCTACGCACACTAGGAGTTATCCAGAAAGGAAGCTTGCATCTTCCCCTGAGCATGCACGCTGGGCCAGAGCGGGGGAACCCCTCGGCCCAACTGGAAATGAAAGAGATAAAACTAGCATCTGCCATCCAACAACGCGACCTGGGAATAAATATCACAAAAAATCTACAAGGCAGTCATCAAGTTGACGAGAGTCTCAAAAGGGCAAGCAGAGAACTGGGATTCATTATAGGCACCAAGAATTTTGAATACAAATCCAAAGACATAATCATTCCTTTGTACAAAGCACTAGTTCGCCCGTTTTTAGAATTGGATTTTCAGTTCTGGTCGCCACGTGATATCGACAAAATGGAAATAATCCAACGCAAAGCAACAAAGTTAAGACCTCAACTGCGAAGAAAACCATATGAATGTCGCCTACAGGAAGTGGGAGTCATCTCTCTCGAACAAAGGCAACTGAAGGGCCACTGAAAAAATATTCCAGTATTTCAATATCTTTAACGGCGTGCCTATTACGGTACTCTAAGAGAGACGTTAATAATCGCTTTTAAAATAACGGCCTGAAACTGAAGCATAAAGATCGAAGAACTACTCTCAGCCAGCAGTTTTCCCGTAGTTCAGAGTGAACATCTGGAGTAGACTACCATCTGAAGTTGTCGGTGCAGAATCGATTAAAGCATTTAAAATCACCTTTACAAACATTGGGAGCAACATCCTCCACAGTTACGTACTCCTCCTCCAGGAGTACCAAACTCTTCATGGCCAAAGCTTCTAAGCCACCGTAATCAATATTTCATACCACGAATAACTTGACGTCTCCGAGCTCCATGGATCTGTACCAGTTAATTGTGCTTACACAGTCAACCCCTTGCCTGAGTATATTTTATTTATTTTTTCTTCTCCTTTTCTCCGATCAGAAGTTCCATGATTCTGAATAAATGGCGATAGCTCATAGAGGGCTGTAGCCTCATTCCCGGCTGCTCTCTGAAAATGGCCTGTTGGTCCGTCTACTGCCTGCTATCAATTCTGATGATTTACATGTTCCCAGATGTTACGGTGACTGTACTTAGTCGTAAATTTCGAGAGGATGTTGGCTAGAACGGTATTATTTAGTGGCGACTGTGGGCATAAACTACCGATCGATATGACCCAACATTAAATTTTTACTCGATATTGGAAGTAACATTAAGTACTGCACCATGACTCTTCTTTTTACGTCTTGTTTGTCCTTGTCCATTAGGTTATTCTTTGCCAACAGGCTTCATCTAGTTCGTGGAAATATGTCACTGTGAAACAACCCATCTCAATCCACCCCTGATATCGTGAAGGGTGAAATTCTTATAGCCGTAGGAGCATCACCATTAGAAAAAACCGTAGTAATTTTGAATTGTATTTTCTCTATAGTGCCACGTTGACCACACTTTACTCTCAAAATTTAGCATTATTTCATGGTCGCGCCATACTTTCTTTGCGTTTTATTCCACG
>LQNS02007217.1:1592233-1605668 GCA_001587735.2 Parhyale hawaiensis
TCTCGAACTCGCCCAGGAAGATGTGAGCATTGCCGAGGTTGCTGTGGGCTCGCCTCTCTGCCGCCTTGTCCCCGAATTCCTTAGCGATGGTTAGCCGCTCGCTGTGGTAGGTGATGGCCTGTGCGAAGTTCCCCAGCAGGTAGTGGGTGTTGCCTAGGTTACCACAAGCTCGGCCTTCTGCCGACCTGCAAAACGCACCACAAAATAAATTTATAAAATCAAATTTCATGACAACTATTGGTGGTACGTATTATGATTCACGTTTTCGCCTCGAAATTGACGGATTTTTTCCAAGAAGGAAGAAAAAGCACAGCTATATTTCGTTAAGTTACAGTCACCCAAAGTCAGAGCATCTTCCAAGTTACATGTTCCTCGATCTAGTACGTACTGAAGCGTAAGTAATTTGCCGACAGACGTACGGATGGATGAATGGACGTACAATACCCCAAGCGGAATAATATTGCAGATGTTAATTTCAGCTCCCCAAGTCAATGCAACAGTGGTCCAAAAGAAGGAACACAAAGGATGGTGAGCACTATATCACAACATAAATTAGTTACACGAAAAACTAACGTGAACAGCCACTTTGCATCTGAAACGGGAGCGATAGGTTCACCAAACTCTTTATAGCGCACTGGCCGTGGTAGAGCTTACAGAGAGTTGCTGGGGACCCGGTCTTCATTGCTCAGCTGCACGCTCACAGTGCCAATATAGAAACCTCCAGAAGACAGATAAACTTCTGCCTTCGACACAAACCCTCACCTGTCTTTGAGCTGTGCCATCAACGCGAGGTTACCAGCATAGTACTCAACAGCCTTCTGCAGACAGTGCTTCACTTCATCACTGAAGCCCCCCGGCTCCTGGGGACCCACCCGACCCAGGTGCTTGCCCTGGGCGTGGTAAACGTTGCCTAAGTTGTAGAGGGCGCGACCTTCTCCCACCTGAGAGAACAAGAAATAATGAATACAAGCGATTAGGTACTCCTCGCCAATCTCACGCATGGCGAATAGAGAGAAATCATGTCCAGAAAATACCGTCATAATATGACTTACTAAGCACATTGGATTAGATTAGACAGGAGGCAGTAGACGGACCAAGAGGCCCATTCCCACAGAGACACCGGGACTTACGCCCCGGCCCTCTATGAACTATTGCTGTTATGTTAGCTTGATATGGATGACAGTAAAAAAAGGAAGATCTCAACCACGAGTCGGCCATTCATGCACGCAAGTGCAATTTATAGCCGCTGATCTACGGAGCTTAAGAGCTTGTTACTCCTGGAGGACGTGTTCTTAGTTGTGAAGGATGCCTTTCCCAATGTTTGTGAAGTCGATTTTTAAACGTGTTCACTGTCTCCGTACCGACAACGTCGGAGGGAATCTATTCCAAATCTTCACCATGAAATACGGAAATAACTGCTGACTTAAGGTTGTTCTTCCACTTCTTCAGGCTTTATGCTTGATTTTTTGACCGTTGTTTCGCAGGCGAACATTATGATCTCTTTCAAAAAGTCCCGCTGTAGGTACGTTGTTGAAGTCAGTCAAGTACTTGAAGGTTTAAATTAGTTGCCCCTGAGTCGTCTTTGCGACATAGAGGGCATGCCCAGTTCTTGTAGGCGACATTCGTATGGCTTGTTTCATAGCTGAGGTATGTTATCGATATCTTTGCCCAGCTGTGGCGACCAGAATGGAACAGCAAATTCTAAGTGTGGACGCACCAGCGCCTTGTACAATGGAGTGATGATGTCCTGATTTATATTCAAAATGCCTGGTGATCAATCCCAGCACTCTGCTTGGTGATAAGTGTTGTAATCTGCTAGTAATAGTTATTCACAGGTCACGTTGTTGGGTGACAGCTGCCAATTCTATCCCGTTCATTTTTAATTGGGTTGAGGGGCTCTCCGGCCCTATGTGCATTACTGAACATTTATTGACATTAAGGATCATCTGCCACGTTGTGCTCCATTCCATGAGATTGTTAAGGTCTTGTTGGAGCTCAGCTCTTTTTCTGGCAGGATGGCATATGTTAGTACCATCCGCAAATTTATTGATTTTACAAAGAATATTATGATCAAGATCATTGACGTAAATTATGAACAAAGTGGGCGAAGCACGCTACCTTGTGGAACCCCAGATGATACCTGCGTCCAGTCGCTTGTCTCATCTTCAAGCTTCACTCGCTGTTACCGACCCGTAAGCCATGCTCGGATCCAGTGTAAATAGTCTCCCTGGATGCCATGGGCTTCCAATTTTTTCATGAACCGTTGACGGGAAACTTTGTCAAAAGCCTTTCGGAAGTCTCGATACACGAGGTCCCCACCCTCTTCTTCATCTCTACTTTCCATAACTTTCAAAAAGAAGTCCAGTAAGTTTGTTAAGCAACTTCTTCTATTTTGGAAGCCGTGCTGAGTGTCGGAAATGAGCTGGTGCATTCTCAGGGGATCAGTGATGCGCTTCTTCAAGAGGCGTTCAATGGTTTTGCTGATGACCGATGTAAGACTTGTCAATAGTAGCTGGGGCTTTTCTTGTCCCCCTTCTTATGTATCGGGATTACGTTAGCTAGTTTCCAATCCTGCAGAACTTCTCTCATTCTTAAAGAGTGATTGAATAGTTCGTGCAATGGTTTCGTGATGGCAGGAACCATTTCTCGTAGAACACGGGGAGAAAGATTATCTGGGCCAGTGGATTTGTACACATTCTGGAGGGTTAGTTTTTGAAAAAAAAAAAAAAAATCTCAGTCTCCGTGAAAACACAATTGCTTATGGGAGCAACTTGCAACGGTGCTGGTTCAGGAATGTTCGTTACATCTTCTATGGCGAATACAGAGCTGAAATATTCGTTCAGGACTGTGGTTTTGTCTCTTAGGTTATTGGTGATTTCACCGTCAGGTCTCTTGAGCGGACCTATGGTTTCTATTTTGAGTCGTCTTTCGTTTACATATTTAAAGAATGCCTTGGGGTTGCATTTTGCCATAGCGGCTACGGAAACTTCCTTTCCTCTTTTAGACGTCCTGATTTTTCTCTTCACATCCCGACATGCCCTTACGCGACTGGACCTGTTCTCCTCTGTTGGATTACGCTTCCAGGCTTTGTAACGCACCTGTCGTCTTGCAGTGCAGCTCTTCATTGTCCGATTCATCCAGAGGGGATCATTACTGATACGAACTCGTTTCTTCGAAATGTATTGTTCAGCAGCTCTCAGGATACTCGTTTTCAAACATGGGAGCACTGTTTAACAGTAACGTCTCTCATAGGAGTTCGAAGTCAGTTGCCATTCCTAGAAAATCCGCTCGCCGATAGTCTTGCAGCTTGAGGCGATCCTCATTGACGGTGAGTTTGTGGCCAGTTTTCAGAGTAAATTCAGTCATGTTGTGATCACCAAGCCGGTCTAAGATGGTAAAGTCAACAATTTCACAATCAGGTGAGGAGAAGACCAGATCTAGAATATTATCTTATCGCGTGTGGTCATTAACGTGCTGGGTCAGGTGGTGGCTGAGGAGTTCGAGCAGTTTACTGCCTCGAGCTGGGCTGCACAAGGTATTCCACTCCAATCAATTCGGGGGAGGTTGAAGTCTCTCGTTAGAATTATTTCATTTTGAGCACTCAGTGCGTTTTCGATTTTTTGTAAAGTACTGTATCAGTTTCGGCGGTAGTGCAAGAGCTCCGACATGCGAGCATGATATTCAACTAGGGATGTGCAGGATATCCGGTTAACCATCCAGTTATCCGGCAATTTTTCAACTATCCGGCATCCGGCCGGACAGTGAAGCTGTTCAACCGGACTTCCGGCAAGCTACACTGAGTAACAATTGCATATAATTTCTAGGAAACGTTAAATCTATCAGTTTATTCACCAGCTTATTTTACTGAATTAAAAGTCATTTGCTGTGTTGCACTGCATGACAGGGAAATTAAAGTTTTTTGACATTTTCCTAGGGAACAGTTGTTATTTATTGAATCCTAGACATTGCAGACACTGTGGTACTTCTGATGACTGTTACACTATATACTCCCTTTACTTTGCAGATATCACACATCCTCCGGCGCCTGAAGAAAACTGGAATAGATCATGCACAGAATTTGAAAATTTTGCACAAAGTGTGAGAACTGACTGGGACGAAGCGCCTTTTTCAACAGTTAGCATTTTCTTTTCTATTGCGCTATGTGGCTGTTTGGCGTTAGTTTATATTGAAATAGTGCCGACCGCAGTGACAGCGGTCTCGCACGATTTCTACACCGCCCACCTTGAGTCTCCCTTCCGCTCAGAGGCAGCTGCAGAAAGGTTACCAATTCTTCTTAAAAATGGCTCTAGTTGGTTTCTTGTGTGCACAATAGCTTGTTAACTCACATAATAAGAAACGTATATGTCCTGGCCAATGAATAAATTGATATACTCACTTCCACTCTAGCCCAATTATAAATTTAGAACAGCAGCATTGTCAACAAGGTCTCAGAAATAAATTTTACATCAACCACAAAAAAATTGATTTATTTACCTTCAATATCTGGCCGGACATCCGGTACTCACAAATCACCGGATGTCCGGTATCCAGCAAAATCACTGTCCAGCACATCCCTATATTGAACGGCTGTCGAATGCCGAGACGAGAATGGGTGGAGATAGATTCATATTCTTTAGTAGCTACGAAAATTTCACGGAGGGGACTGAGGTGGTCTTTGATATATATGATTCGGCCCCATTCTCTGCCATCTGTGGATCGCTCTATATTGAAACATTTGCAGCCTTTCAATGCAACTTCCCTTCTAGTCCAGGCTCTAACGGAGTGTCTGGGTACATTTCTCTTTCCCGGCTCTAAGATGTATTTTCCTATTCCATGTGATGAGGACATTAAAAACAAGTTGGTTAGAACTTTCGCAACTGGTACATTTTTTGAGATGGGCATGGGGGGCATAAAATTATCAGTTGTGGTCTGATCGTTCTGAAACTTGCTCAGAATATGTCTTTTTGAAAAAGAAACACATTTTGTTCCTACAACTTTTTCAATTTAGACCTTAGTTTTTGAGATCATGGGGTGTATATATAAATATATATGTACCTATAGCTATTTTGGAAATTTCAAACAAATAAAACTCAATGAGTTTTATGCTAGAATAAAAACAATGACAGTTTTGGTATCTTTGAAAAATTCTCAACAAAACTACAGAGCAGGATTCTCCATTTTTGCCCTCATATTTTTTATAACAGATGGTCTTCATTTCTATTTCATTGCCATCACTAACAAAAATAGGGAAACAACAATTAAGGGATTTAGTTTGATTGAGCTGTGATAAAAGAAATATTAAGAGGGCAAAAATAGAAAATCCAACTCTATAGTTTTGTTAAGAATGCTTCAAGGATTCTAAAACTGTCATTGTTTTTATCCTAGCATGAAAACTCATTGAGTTCTATTCGTTTGAAATTTTCAAAACATACATATATATTTGTATATAAACCTCATTATCTCGAAAACTACGGCCTAATTCGAAAAATCTGTATGAACAAAATGTGTTTCTTTTTCAAACATAGGTACATATTCTGAGCAAGTTTCACATCAATCAGACTATACCTACTAGATAATTTTGTGCCTCTCCATGCCTCCCTCAAAAATGTAGGTACCAAGTGCGAAATTTCTACCCGACTTTTGTTTAATGTCCTCATCACATGGAATAGGAAAATACATGGTACAGCCCTGAAAGAGATATGTACACAGACACCCCCCGAGAACCTGGACTATTCCAGATTCTTGTTTGAAAGATTGATCTATGTTTCACTGAGAGCGATAGCCTAGCATCATACGCGAGAGTGGCTGCTATAGCATTCAATTCGATCATCTTGTTCTACACATACTGGAAGAAGTTGCCCAAATCATTATTCACTAGCTGCAGTGTTAAATAATGCGAGTACGGTATATCAGTAAAGAGAGAATTTGAGACAATGGTTCGCACGCTTAGCCACTGCAAAAATAGCTAAATACCGATTGTTACAACAAAAATGCAAGGTAGTCTGCTGAACGATTAAAGCTCTTTATGGGGGCACGCTCGACACAGATTTATAAGCACATTAGGTACTTAAACTGCGAGAATAAGGTGCCTTCGACTAGCACGGAGAAATCTGAATCATCTATTTCACTTGGCTTTAACTTGTCTGAAACATCATGATGGGTTTTGGATTTAATATGTTGGATCAACTTTCAGGAGCTTATCTCAACTTGATTACGCTTGAGACGGCCAAAAATTCATTCAATTAACAGGTAGCTATGAAGCGAAGATGATCCAAAAAAGATAAAAAATACATAGGGCCATATTACCGATAATGTAAGTAGTTCTAAGAAAAGGAAAAAATACCAAGGATACCACGAGAAACTTGGAACTCATTCATACATGAGGGTGTTACAACCGAGGATGGACGCACAGGGGAACAGTAAGTCGTGGAAGAAGGGAGAAAAGCATCGTCAGCACGAGTAGGTATGAAATGGAAGGAAGCGCTGAGGGTGAATATGTTCTAAATCACTAGCTAAGGCTTAAGTCACTTAGCTATGGGGTTCCTCTGGGGCGCTGCTCCCTATACCATACATTATAGGTGAACCTAACTAACGTAATCCTATGGTCTACGCTACGCCTCCTTTGAGGAGCACTCTACTGCATGGCTCAGGAGCTACAGTTACCAGTCATCCTACCTTATCGCCAAGCTCCTGGGAGATGAGTAGATGCCGTTCGCAGCACAGGATGGCCTCTTTAAACTTGCCTATAACTTTGAGAGTGTTGCCCAAATTGCCTGAAGCTTTGGCAACGCCTAGGCGGTCACCCATCGTCCTGAAATTAAACATGTATATAGTCGCAGGTAGTTTTCAATTTAGGACATATGCAACTTGGGAGGTCAGGACAGATCAATTAAAGATAGATAATAAACTAAACTAGGTAACTAATGGATATAAAAAAAGTAGCAGCATGCATGCCAAGGCCGCCAAATGGAAGGCTGCTCAACTACCAGACTCAGCTTGAAACATCAAAGAATTTTAAACATTCATACCAGGCATTCTGTGTGGCTATTGGTTTATGTATTCCGAGTAGATTGTACGTTCCATCTCATATCCATTAAAGTCTATGTGTAATGGATGAGACAATCAACTGTATAGCTACCTCCCTATTATTCTGCACAGCAGATTTTATGTTACATCTTATGTCCATTAGCTATGAGGTGTAGGTAATTAAGCTATGCAAATGAGTGGGGCAACTTTTCATCTCCTATTATTTGCAGACAATGTGGTCCTTAGGTACTGTATGTGGATGCCTCAAGCAGAGTCAATATGGAAGAGGCCCAATAGATCACACTGCAGGATTGTATTTCAAATAAGAGCTGGACAGTTTTTGGAAAAAGAAGTCCGAGTTGGAAAAAATGAACCTGTTTTGTTAAAAATTAGAGTTGCATTTTATAGGAGTCTGACATTTTTGACATCAAAGACACTGATGTTCACTGCCCGGACCCACGCACGCATTCGGACTTTGTTGTTTAGACTCCACAATCCAGGTAGCTATATATTTACTATAGCCTATAGCTAAGGTTCGTTATTGAGACTAGCATGAACAGATAAAGCAGATAACTACCATAACTATTAGCTACTTGACAACTACTACTACACTTGTGTAATGATTGTACTCACTTGGCAACTGTGAGGTCAAGTTTATGGTAGTCCATAGCCTTGTCATAGTCGCCAAGATAGAAATAAGCATTCCCAAGCTGACTATAAATGGCAGACAAGGTTCTGAGGTCATCAGTGCCGGTCTGTATGGCAGCTTCGAAGAACGCCACCCCCGCCCTGCAGTCCCCAGCCTTGCAGAGCCGCTCACCCTCTAGGGCCAACTCCAGGCAAGTGCTGGCATCCATCTGAAATTGAATATTCCGTCAGTAAACACATTTTTTTATGTAGCATCCATCTGCTAATGGGAAATTTGATTGGGAAGTACAGTTTTTATGATGGCATCCTTCTGGAATGGAAAATTTTTATTATTAGATCCAATTCTGGTGTGCCACCCATCCACAATCCATATAAAATAAATTTTTGAACTATCTCTGGGTAGCTATAACATAGGCACTAATTCATCCACATCAGACACAACATGAATATTTTACCGTTGGATCAGGACGAACCATTGCTGCTCCACAAAGGAGGTGGCCGCAGTGATATGCAGGGTAGGTGATTGATGGATCTAAATGAGAGTAGAAGGTCTATGCCACAACTCCCCATACCACAGGATGGGAAAAACTAAATTAGCCTAACTCTATGGCCCATCCTATGCCCCCTGAGAGGAAAAAACAAGAAACAGTGGGAACTGAGAAAAAGGAAAATTCTGTGCATGGATAAAAAAAGGAAGTGTAGAATGAATACTTCAGGTAGCTAGTGGAGCAAGGGATACACATCTTCACAGTCTACAGCAGCAGAGCAAAAGCGAAAACGTTCAGGCGACAGTGTAGGGTCTCGACCGCGAGTCTGCAAAGACTTCAAGGTTGAGTGCCTAGCAGACTTGTGAGATGGCAATGTGCGGCAGGCAGTGAGTTTCTGCGAGAGCTCGAAGTGTTATTGTTGCCGATATGAACACACCAAGTCCAACTTCTTCACTAGGTAGCTAAATACTGTACATTGGCGACCACGGAGAGGAAGAACTAAAGGTTGCACAGTAGGGTATACTATATCAATTGAAACAATAAACACATGTGTGGTGGTTATCCCAATTTTCACGATGGATCAAAGTGCAAGGGTACAGTAAGTCGGAAAAAAAGAAGAACAAATTCAAAATCGGCAATGTAAGTAGGGAAAGCGAAGGAAGGGATGTGGGCACTAAACAAAAAAAAGTAAATTATCCAAAGGCCTAGCTAGCTTTCAGGCCTTTGACCCCACAGGAACGCGACTGCCCGTTGTGTAAGACAGACATAGGCCAACCTACTTAACTGATCTTACAGTACGCCCTATGGCCTACCCCACCTCAACGACATAAAAATGAAGACAATTTCCTAATTGCTGAGTAAATGTTGCGAAAGGCCCAAACGATAGCAACACTTGCACGGTAGCTATATCGAGGTCACAAATCATATCTACAAACTTTCAAGCTCGCCCTAGATCGATACGGCAGGTCCCAACACACCCTAGGTGCCTACAAATTGCGATAGTTTTCACGAATCAGGATGGTTATTGTACTGGTCGTGACCAAAACCTAGCTATTCTACACTTTTTCAACCTATTCTCGCTCGCAGGTACCTCGTTAAATCTACATTGACCTAACGTATCTTGCCTAACCCTGACATATCCCGTCCAACCCTAACACTAATGACTTTCATTGCCAAAACCATCGTTCTCTCAAGTCACGTCCCCAACACGCGTTACAAAGCACGGCAGTACAACAACTGCTGGTGGACGAGTACGGCTGGCCTCGATGCCACAGACGGGCTCTGTTGCTGGCTGCACCGTACATCACCAAGAGGGAACGGAGGAAGGGTACTTGTGTACGCGAGGGAAGGTTATTGCGTAGGTACTTGTGTACGTGGGGAACAATTGCTGTGTACCGTACTTGTTTATTTTGCGTAACTTCACTACGCGCGAAGCAACGCACGGCGAGCACTCTACTATGTACGTGAGTGATGAATACCGAGAAGCTACCGTACTTGAATATATGTCTAGTGTAGCTACATTTGCTACGCATGAGGGTACGAAGAACACGTAGTTGTATACTTACATGAGTACACATTGCTAAGCATGAAGGGTATTTAGGTGGAGCTCGTACTTGAATACATACGATACAGTTATCATGGAATGTCCCCGTAGCTACCACTACACGCAGTAATATGAATAACTGATTGCCAACATCTACACTACGATGCTGCTGTTGCTCCGTCCGTCTAACATGCCGCTTTCAGTGTTTGATGGGAGACAAAACCGTAACAATGATACCCGCCCCGGAATAGAAGTCGGGTTTAATTAAGCAACCTCTCATACCTCACCGATATTCTGTCTGATATTAATTGGAATACATAGGCGCTCAAGGCATGATACGGCCCCGGGAATACATAAGGCACACAACTAGTGCTCTGTGCGGTTTTTACAGGCCCAGTTAGTTATTACTATAGCCTACTATTGCTAACGGAACTCATACAAGGCATAGTTTGACACTTGATTATTGTAGTCTAGTAGCTACATCGGTTGCACCGGTGCACTATACTTCCGTTTCACAGTAGTCTACTGTTTGTTGTACCTACTTATATACCTATCTCCATTGCGCATGTTTCCCATTAAAATGAAATGAGATACATTGCGTTTACCAATAATTTATTTCGGTTTTCCCCGACATCAAAGTTCGGGTCCACGTAAATAGAAAAGTTCAGTTTTTTGTTTGTTTATGCGTAGGCCTTAACACCACACATTGCACGGAACCACAAGAACGAAGTGGAATAGATCACACTGTTAGTACCCAGTTTCCAATTTAACGACGTTCGACAAGAGTCATTCTATTAGAAGCGACATAACTTAAAGAAAAAAAGCATTAGAAAAAGTATAATTTTCACCCAGAAACTAACAGGAGACTCGCTACAATAAAAATAAAGAAATTAATTGAATTAAACTTATGCACCCTTTTGGCTGGATTCGGAACTACAAACCGTGTTTCCCAGTGAATTTGACCCGTGTAGAATGGGGTTAATCTTTCACCGTGCGCGTGGCTATGCTATTCTTTCGAAAGCGTTCAGCAGCCACTCGGGAATGGGTTAAAACCGAGCAAACTTTGAGGTTAACCTAACATATATATATATACACTCTAAATGTAAATGTACCGCTAACCTCTGTTTCCACGGACTTGTAATTAGAGTGTACTCATAATACTTGGCTTAATATACAGTCTACATCCCCCCACTATCACTAAGAGTCAGCCCATATTGCACAAAATTATCCCCTGACATTGAACTGGAAACCGGCTAACCGAATATTTATGGACATTCAATTGGAAACCGGCTAACCGAATATTTATGAACATTCAATTGGAAACCGGCTAACCGAATATTTATGAACATTCAATTGGAAACCGGCTAACCGAATATTTATGAACATTCAATTGGAAACCGGCTAACCGAATATTTATGAACAAAATGTAAATATTTCCCGAGCAGAATTTCCAGACTCTGTGCACGTCACAAGTGGCATTGAGTTCCATTGGCCCGTAACTTGCAGAATGATACAATTGACTGTGCCGTCAGGTCGCCGAGTTCGGGAGTATGGGACAACAATTGAGTTATGAAGTGCTTACAGCGGCAGCAATTTCGACGCAGACACTGCGTTCGATAATGAAAATTCTATGGGGATTGAAATTGGCCAATAGCGACATGTTAACAGAATATTGATATAGGACAGCGAAGAATTTTCCCTGATAACTTTACGGTAGGTACAATACCTATAGGTACAGTTATTCATTCAATGGCCGTATAGACGTGATCCTGCATATGTAAAAAGTGCGGTACCGTACCTATATTCGCTTGCTTCCTCCTTGATATTCAAATATTATCAGAAGAGATATCCAATTTTGAGCTGGCCAAGAATTATAGTCAAAAAGTATGCCGCGCGTGCCCAAGTCGTAATCAGGATAGGCTGCAGTTGCTATAGAGATAGCTAGGTACTAGAGGCGTCTTTTTGTGGCCACGCTTGTAATCAGAATCACCGTGATCATGATCATCGTGATCACTGAAAAGCACAAGAACGGTCAATGATTTAGTAAACAAACCAGAGACGCAATGTCAATTTTCGAAAAATATATTTTTATCGAATTTTTACGGGAAATGGTAGGGAATGGATTTCTTATGAGCCTTCAATTATTTTGAAGCCAATGCATAACTGAACTAGCAGTATTTGAAGCATTTTGAACATACACAGGCATAAAACTTACGAAGCTACAATTCTGGAAGTGAATATTACAAACAATCATAATAATATTATTAAATTTATCCCTAAATACCTATAAGAAAACATTACGAACTTGCATTACAAATTTTAAATTTTTACTTGTCCAACGGCAGGAATCACTCTTTGTTCACGCATAATTATCTTGCGGAGGAAATCACGCTGCGATCAATTCTCACAACTGATCACGGTTGATTGCTATCAGCATCACGTCAAAATGCGGTCACAAAAACGCGCAAATCATGCGCGATCAGGGGGAATCATCCGCGCGGTGGTCACAAAAAGACGCCTAACAGGTATTGATACGTAATAGCTACCTACTAATATCCACCACTCGCTTCAAAAATTTCGTTTTTCACGCAGTCATGACAAAATAAGGACAGATAAACAGAGGACAAAATAAGGACAGATAAACAGAGGAACAAATACACAGCGGTAATTTAACCCTTAACCGTGCAGTGATCATATATGTTCACTTCTACAATGCTATTCCTACGAAAGCATTTTTCAGCCGGTCGGCGAATGTTCAAGTGTGTTACCTACTTAAAATCCTCGCCATGGCGGAGCAGAGAGCCGTTGTACAAAGCAATAAATACCAACATATTTTAGGCGCATTTAGGGCGCGTTCAAATAGGGCAGCGAAACTCGAGCCTTTGAGGCCTAACTTGTCCGAATCATCAGACAGGTGCTATGGTTTCGACTAGTTGATTCAAGTGTGAAGCGCTACTCTTATAGTTATAGTTAGGAAGTTTTACGCCTCCGTTTCCGAGCAGAACGATATCACAGAGGAAAGAGCAAGGGACATATAGTAGCCTATGCCAAGAGAAACGGGGAACCCGTGCACGAAGGTGTTCCCATGCAGGATCAACGCGCATGGGAACAGCAAGTCGGGAAAGAAAAGGAAGAACAGAATAAAGCATGAGCAAGTACGAGTATGAAATCGGGAAAAAAAACAAACTGCGCACGAAAGAGAGACGTCCCGAAGGCCTAGCTAATGGCTGAGGTAACGTACACGGTCTTAGGCTACTCCAGTTTACCAAAGCGCTACGCTTAGTCGATCATCTGTGAGACAGTAGAAGGGAGTTTCCAGTCGGTTCAACATAATCGGGTTGCTTTCAACACCTGCAGCACCATTTCAAGTTACGAAACTCAAGTTCCTGCCTGCATTTCCGGTCAAATCGGGTGGACTTGGTTTAGATCGACTTGGATGACACAATCGAACACGCCCTTAGTCCGGTGCTATGACCAGGGTCGCGCAATCGCATGCACAACGTTCGACTCAAGACTTTTAAATTGAGCTAATTTCAGACTCAACTTTCGAGCCGTCCTGGCCCACAAAATGACCGACTTCGATTCTGCAACTCTAGGTATGACAACCCCCACCCCCGAGCACGGAATGGGACTTTTTGGCGCCTTTCCCGTCAAAATAAAGCAAATGGTCAAACGGAGAAGTGTGTTTTTCACTAGTTCAAGCTTCATATATCAGTCGTTCATAAGCAGT
>LQNS02007217.1:1633904-1673808 GCA_001587735.2 Parhyale hawaiensis
CTTAGTATTATGTCTGTGTACGTTCAAAATGCTTTAAATATGGCTAGTTCAGCTATGCACTGGCTTCAAAATAAATTAAAGGCTCATAATAAATCCATTCCCTACCATTTTCCTTAAAAATACACCAGAAGTATATTTATCGAAAATTGATATGGCGTCTCTGGTTTGTTTACAAAATCGTTGACCGTTCTTGTGCTTTTCAGTGATTACGATGATCATGATCACGGTGATTCTGATCACGAGCTTGGCCACAAAAAGATGCCTATAAAATTGTTTAGTGAGACGCAATTTAAAGAGATGGTGGAAAATTGTTGATATACGTGAGTCAGCGGTAGTAACACCAAAAATTTAATGATAAATGTTCGAGAAAGTAAGCAACCTACTTTTCATTGCAAATTCGAGCAGTTTAGTGTACTGAGGCTATGAAAAGGCCAATAATAAATTGTACTTCGAGCACAGACAAATAATTATCTTGAAATCAATCCCATATCTTCTTCCATCAAATAGAATAATATGTTACGGAAAGTCATGGAAATTTATGCATTCATAAAACATTTTGGTATAACTACAGCATTATAGCAATCAACGTGTTATATATTTTATCTTGTGATCTATGTTCCTATTTTTCAGTCATGACCGACAAGAAGGAGAGTATAATTACATTTTGATTGAGGCGTTCGCTAGAGGCTTAATGCAACTGGAACAATCGGTACTTTAATTTGATACAACATTTTCTCAAAAAATATAGCTATAGCCCATTCTTATGAAGTAGGCACCCCAGGATAACTTTGTTAAGAATACGTACCCCGTGAAAAGTAACCCCACTCGCATGAGGAAGCTTAAAGCTGTGACCTCGTGTTGCAATAGTCACAGTATTACAAAGGAAAACGTCTGAGAGAATTAGGTAACTGATACCATTGAATATTTGCCACATCTTAATCATACCAGCGCGAAGCTGTCTGCTCTGCATCCGAAAGAGAAAATAAATGCTATTTCTTTCTGAGTGACTGCAGATTCAGATGGACCAAAGACGATTCACAGATTCATATAGCTGCACTCCTCAATCCTCTTAATAAAGAAGTCCACCTCCATTACACCCCTCCAATAACTCTAGGTCTTAATAAAACCAGTACTCCATAAACAAGAACCGCACACACATTATGATAAAATACGTTAATTGTGTCATGTTACTTCGGCGCCAAAGGCATTTAAATCAGCGTAAACAAGCATGAAACTGTAAGATAATCTTATGAGTGATTCGGTTGCACTTACAGAGAGAGAAAAAAAAATCATAATTTGCCTCCTTACTTTACGAGGAAAATAAATTTGGAATAACGAGAAACAAGTGTAAATTATCAGCTACTTGATTCAGACGTTTGTGTGTTGGCGCTCACGACGCCACCTATGTGATTTTCTGAAAACCATATCATGACACGTCCACGACCACCGCTGCTTTCGTTGTAGTAGTGTTTCGATGCCATACTGCAAATTTACTTGTCATTGGGGTAAAATTTTGTATATGTGGCATATCTAGGGTAAATTTATTGCACATCTCAGTACAATTGTACACGTCGCATGAGTCATAAAATGACTTGAATTAGAGCTATGGACGTAAAATATACTGTTTCATCTACTTATGGCCCCATTTTTCAGAGTTATTATAGATATTTTTGTGATATGTTCCTCAATAATTTCGCTCAATTTTCTGATGAAGCTCTTTCTATATTATCCTCAAACTGTTTTACAAGCTCATAGTAATTATGTGAAACTTCAAACCTTACTTAGGTCCAGTTTCAAATGAAATATATTGTTACGTAAAGAGTTAGGGTATTTCATTGACATCTTTTAGGTTATTACTATTTACCCTAAAACTGACTGAACGGCAGTGGCAACTGTAGACATTGTCGAAGTAGGTTGCGTTCATATCGTGTGCCGTTAAGAGCGTACGACATATTTTCATCCCAGTAAATTTCCTCTTCTCTCCCTATTGTTAAGGAAACGCCACCGCCACGATGGGTTGTAAGTATCTTTGCATGTTATCTAAATTATACTGTTATGTGTGTTTTCTCACTGTTCCAGTGCCGCAAACTTGATCGACGCCGTGCTTCATTTCATTATTTTTCAATTAACCTAGGATTTCATTTTCTTATTGATGGTAGGCTAGGCGTTATTTATTCGTTAAGAAAGTGCATTGTATAGAAGTGTAATTGAATGTCATAATTCAACTGTTGACTTGCAATCCCTTGATACTGTAATGCCGGTTGTGCCACTGAAGTTGCTTACTATGATAATACTGTAGTTCGGCTACCTAGCCTAATTTAATCGGTAACTTGGGCCTACATGTTTTGAACCCAGACTGCAAAGTGTGTCGCCAAGATTATGATTTTTCCTGTGATATGTGACTACATTGGGTGGCACAATCAATTTTTGTTTGAGCAAACTATCACCAGAAATGGTTAAAAGAGGTAGGCCAACTTAGTTAGGCAATAGACTAACTAGCCTAGTGCACCAGGTCTCATAGTGTGGCAGTTGTCTCAAAGATCTTGGTGAGAAGTTTACCACCCTCAGAGATGTGGCTGCTAGTGCAAATACATTGCTAAGACCTTCTAACTAGTTGGGAAGCCACAAAATCATGGCAAAAATGTTACTCAAGTTATCAGTTGTACCAGACATGACAGCACCCTGCATTTCCAAGGGCGGCAAACTTGTCGCCAAGATCTTGGCGAGAAGTGCCACACTATGAAATGAGGTTCCACAGGTTGCGGCGCTCATAGGCACCCACTCGCATTTCTGAGGGCGGCAAACTTGTCGCCAAGATCTTAGCGAGAAGTGCCACACTATGAATTGTGGACAGCACCCAGATGTTCAACATTTGACAATGTAAAAATTTCCGTTCAGTTTTTCAAAGAGGACAGTAATCACATTTAGTATTTGTGTTGACATATATATTTACCTAGGTAAAATAAGGCATTTTTTAGGAATAACTTTTTTTTGCCACAGATGCGTAGTTTTTGAGACATTTTACATTAAGGTTCCCATCGTTTTTCTAAGTGAGGAAATTAGATTCACAATTACAACTAGTTCAGTGCAATTTTTTTAAAGATTTCTCCTAGGATATTAGCAGAACCAGTCCTTGCTCTCCTAACCTTAATGAGTAAGAGCCACATTGTAGCCAAAAAACTATTATGATGCCTCGCCAATTTGCCATAGCCATAATGGCGCATCTTGGAAATTCTTTCACAAGGAACAGTGGCAACTTCAGAGTCTAATACCACTTTAGGTAAGGATATGCAGTGAAAACTTTATTCTTGAAGAGTCTTATTCTATGTAAATATGTCAACAAAACTATTACATATAAAATTACTAATACTGGTAAAATATACTGTAGAACGCTAGACACAAATGCCCCAACGGCAGGTGGTAATGATGGCATTATACAAATTCCAATAATTTGGGGCCAGCTGATCATGTTCTGAAAATGTATACGGTATAATTAGAACTTCCAAGTTGAAGGTGAAATCATTTACAAGAAGCTTTTTAGACTGCATTATTTTGCATTAGTATTTTATTAAAATTAGCTTGCGCAAGTACCTCAGGAAATAAAAACTTTTAAAAGACAATACCCAGCAGTCAAACAACCAAAAAAACTATAGTGTTATAAAACGAACAGCTATAATGTAGTGAAAAAGTTCGTTATCGCAGTCATAACAGTTACATATGCTACTATTCATATATTTCGGTAATATGATAAATACAGAAATTACATTCGGTAATTGGTTCAAAATTGAAAATATTTCGGTATCATAATAAAACTGTCCATTTGCTATATGGCTCTACAATATCACTTTTTTAATAAAACTGTCCATTTGCTATATGGCTCTACAATATCACGTTTTTAGGAAAACCTTCACACATGTGGCAGTTTCCAGTCACTCTTTTTTATAGCTACGAACTTTGGCAACAGAACAACAACAGTCACCGTGGTGTAAACATGATTGTGTTGGCTGTAGAGTTGTGATAGACCACACGACGGCTTTTTCATTCGGTAATTGAGTTATTACCCTAGAAAATCAATGGGAACTTCAAAGTCGGTTATCTCCAAAACTATGCATGTCCAACTCATATACACATATTGATATCACTGCACTTCCCTAATAGAGTACTATCAATATCTAGCAGTCATTTGGCTAGGGCCATGGTGCTTTTTTGTAAAAATTTACCCAATTCTATGCTTGAGCTATTATTTCCATTGTAAGTGTAAATCAGTAAAATTGTAAAATTTTTAGGATGACCTAAACTGCAAATTGATTGAAATGATTTTCTTTTGCACAGTGGACCAGCGTGTGGACAAAATTCAAAATTTGACTTTTCCTAGATTTTCTGACAGTTGGTAGAATAAAAAATACATAAACAAGTCAGAGACAAAGAAATGGTATTTTATAGGTGGCATGTCAGTCAATTGAATGTGCTATGTGTACTGTAAGATTACCTTGTGTAAGCTGCTCAAAATGCACGGATTTTGCCTTGAACAACTAGTCTGTGTTGATTGAGCTTTTGTTTGTTGCAGGTGTATTTTGACATTTTCCGAATTTTAGCACTGGTTATTGCACCGTAATTTTGCATTGTGTGGTTTTTGTTAAACAACTTCAATACAAAAAACCTACCTTTACTCAAATTGACATGAATATACCTTGAAACTTCATAAATGTGAAAAGTTTCAACTTCCTAGGCTCAGTCATTTTTTAGTAATTTTAAAGTATGAGAAAAATGCGATTATTCACCCCGGTCGACGCTACTTAATGCGAGGGCTATTATGTTCATCATATCCTCTGGTAACTTCTATGAGAATGAAACATGAAAGCAACATGAAGAAAAAGTTGCCAGCTGAAGCAAAAAACTCCTAGTTACCTACAAACCCGAAGCATCGTCTTCAAGCACTTTCCCATATGTCGTTTTTTGCATAATCATATTCAACGGCCGGCTTTATCTTTTTTGCATACTCATATTCGACGGCCGGGCTTTATGATTTTTTTTTCTATGTACCAAATTTGTTGTTCACTCCTATTCCATGATGTTTTTTTTTTTTTTTAATCTAAGCTGTGTACAATAATGTCGTAATAAAATAACAATGATTTCTTCAGTGCAAATATTTTGTCTAAAAAACTGCCATTCTGGCGAAGTGCATCGTTGTGAGAAGTCCTATTAACTCATTCAAGAAAAGCCAGCTTTTGCAGGAAATTACTCATTGGTGATTCCAGCAGGAACAAAATTGCTGACTTGTGATTGAATAAATTAATGTTAATTAACAACATGGACCCAATTGCTTCTATAGAAATAATTAGCTATTTTACTAGGCAGTTCTATTACTGAAGCAAGGCTGACAGGTGGAGAGAGGTTATATCTGAATTTCCTTCGAGTGGCAAGCGAAGGGTCCCCAAGCCTCTGCCGAAAGGAGTTATTGCAGGATTTTGAGTACTGGCTTGCTACACTATGGAATAAGTCCACTCTATGAGATCTGGTTGGATGAGATGTCTGGGGGAGGGGAAGAGCAGCTAGATGAGAAAATGACTTACAAAGGCTGGCAGTTGGAAGTTCACCAACCAGAGTCAAAATTTACTATCAGATATAAATTGCTTGACAATGTCCTATTTTCAATGAGCTGCATTGCAATAACAGGATAATTTACAATCTGTATGGTTGTTAGTTTTAACTGTGGCAGTTGCTGAGCCAATTTTTGCCTCAACTGAGTCATGAGCAGATTTTTTGCTGAGCCAAATTACCTAGTGCATCTAGCTTGAAATTTCTAGTTGTGGCATTTACCACACTTGGCAATTAGGTTGGTCACAAATCGCCAGAGAAATTGTCACCAGTCAATTGTCTGATCTGAACTTGCCAGTCACCAATAAATTTGCTTGTATAAGTGTTAGAAAAATTAACTAGATACTGTTTATATTTTAAACATGTGCTGTGAGCTACCTTTAATGCACTGAAGAGTGAAGACATGTAGATAAATCTTTTCTCACATTTACTCTTCACCCTCACATACTATGGCCACTGGCTCACCAAGAACTAATCTAAAAATCCTTGATGCTTTGTTTGTAGAAGTGATGAAAGCAGTTAGCCTAAGCCAGGCTATAGGCCTATGTTTGTAACTGTGTCTAACATATGTTTTTGTCTTTCAGTCAAATTCTTGGAGATGATCCGGCCGTTCTGCGCGGTGCTGCCAGAAATTCAGAAACCAGAGCGAAAAATTCAGTTCAAAGAAAAAGTATTGTGGACAGCTATTACTCTATTTATATTTTTAGTGTGCTGCCAGGTAAATGGGTGTAGTTATCTGAAATTGCTTTTGCCTATTATGTTACATTTAAGAATTAAAGTGTTTTATCATGAAAGATATATAGCTAGGTATGTGATGTTCATAACTATTTCTACAATTAATTATTCTTGAGATACGTATCTTAGAATATCTTCATAATTCAGCTAGTTACTTGGGTTTGGTTGAAAAAGGTTGGTAGCTAGCTATGTAGCTACCTATGGTAAATCATATCCCCAGCCATTACATATTCAATCATCTCTCATAACAATCATCTTATTTACGTTATCTTACAGCTAGGTAGGCTACCCTATAACAGGCTGTTGGAAAATTCAGTGCAAATATTTTAACCACAGGTGAAGTAGTCATGGCCAATTGGCCATACCCTGTGGTGTACTTTTTTTGGCTTATTCAGCATTTAGAAAAAGGAAGTGTGTTCAATTTTTATTCTAAATAACAATTTTTCTGTAAAAAATCAATTTTCAAATGATTTTGATGAAAATTAGTAGTTTTGTATACCTATAGTTACCTATATACAAGGTGTTGCAAAAATAAACTCTGCCAAACTTTTATATGTTATAGAGACACTCAAAACAAACACTTTTTCACGAATACAAAAAATTCCAATACTTGTTCGTTTCCGAGATATTGACATGTGTAACGTTTAGGGTAATCTTACAAATAGCTAGTAAATGAGGCTTTACATTAATCCTAGTTATACCTTTGAATCTGGCAATACAGCAGTGTCCTACATTATGGCAACACTGTGTTTACAAATTACTTTACCAGATGCACTTTGTAGTGAGAGTATGGCACATATTTTGTCTAACAAAGAAAAAGCTGACATGCACATGGCGGACGGCAACGCTCGAGAGGCTGCTTGGATATATCACGAGCGTTTTCCGAACCGATATTTGCCTGGACGTCAAAGGTTCACGGACATACATCGTAGACTACGTGAGAATGGCACTTTCAATGTGGGAAGGGAAAGCCGTGGTCCGCTTCGCGCAGAGCGTGATGTAATTGAGGACGCCGTTCTGCAACACTTCATTGGCAGTCCCCGTTCGAGCACTAGGGCAGCAGCACATCACCTAGGAATACCAGACTATGTCGTTGGTGGCGTGTTCTTCATCAGCACAACTTCATCCTTACCTTTTACTTAGCTACTATTTGTAAGATTACCCTAAACGTTACACATGTCAATATCTCGGATACAAACAAGTTTTGGAATTTTTTGTATTTGTGAAAAAGTGTTTGTTTTGAGTGTCTCTATAACCTATGAAAGTTTGGCAGAGTTTTTTTGCAACACCTTGTATATATGGTATATAGCTACGTGTTGCGATACTATTCACCCATTCAAAGACATACATCTTATTTCTGCTATTGTTAACACATTGAGAATTTTATATATAGGCTTATAACCATTACATAGCCTCACCTTAGTACCTACCTCTTTTTTGCAGGTTCATCACAATATAAATAGTTAAGGTCATCTCTCTTTAATATTCGTACCGTACTGATTCAAATGGCATAAAATTACTTGGCTATGGTACTGGTCTTTCATTTATGTTTTTGTCTCCATTAAATATATATTTTATTTTCCTTACAGATTCCCCTGTTTGGTATCATGTCATCAGATTCTGCAGATCCTTTCTATTGGATCCGTGTTATTCTGGCCAGTAACAGAGGCACACTTATGGAGTTGGGAATCTCCCCCGTGGTCACATCCTCACTCATTATGCAGCTGCTAGCTGGTGCTAAGCTTTTAGATGTGAGTCTCTGTACTATCTGTAGAGTTCTGGGTAAAAATGTTAGCTACATGTTTGAAATATATGTTGATGACTTGTAGCTGCTGGCAATTTTAATGGAATAGGCCTAGTTCTGCAATAGTCGGTTTATTTACTGGATTACATAGGTAGTCTATCTATTACAATATGCTTGCATTTTCATTTTTCTTGTACATCTCGATCTAGTCGTTTAGGTACTGGTAGATAAATGAATCATGTTGCATGTAGTTCAACCATGTTCAGAGTTATAATGTACATACGATAGGTATTTTACTTGTCACTATATTCAAATAGCTTCTACATTACAGTAGGTCAAAAAATTTTAATGGTGGGAGTAGGCCTAGTTATGTTCATAGGATGGGCCATAGATCATAGTGTTAGTTAGGGGTGCCTATCCTATGGTATGGGGAGCAGGGACCCTGTAGGTTGCCTTAGCCAAGCCTTTGGGACGTCGGTCTTTTATGCCCACTTGGCTTCGTTGCATATTTGTGCTTTGTTCTCTTCTTTCCAAACTTGCTATAACCGCCCTCAAGGGTATATTGTGGCGGGCCCTTTCCCTGCCACAATATGTTTGGGCATCACGCACCCATGGGTCTCGAGTGCCTTCTCCGCAGGGGATGTAGCATGTGGCTGCAGTTCCTGCTGACGAGGTTAGTTTTGTAAAGTTAGGCAGGTTCTCTATTTCCTTTTCTGTTCTGCGAGGTGGGCTGTCGATTGAGATAGCGTACCTAGTCCGCGGGACTTCTCCCATCTCTCTCGTGTGGAAGTCCATGAAAGAGGCCGACCCCTCGAGTGTCTTCTATGCTTTGCGCCTTGTTTCCTGACCGTAGTAACGCCCGTAGGCCACGCAACAAATTATGTGGTACAGTAGTTAAATTCTACGCACTCATCTCTGTTGGAAAGCCTGAGTTGCGGCTACAGAGGTTAAACAAAGTTTATAACTAACTTGCTATAACCATATGTATTGAACCTGTGTGGGAACACTCTCATGCACAGGTTGTACATTCCTAGCAACATACCACACATCCTTTCTTTTTCCTCCCGTGAAACCCCCTAGTTATGTCTAGAGAAGCTTCAACAACATACATCTAGAACTAGCTGCTGACTATTGCCATGTTACTGTAGAACCCAACCTCTGTCGTTGACTCACCAGTGCTGTCCTTTCTACACAGGTTGGAGATTCACCCAAGGAACGAGCACTATTCAATGGCGCCCAGAAGCTGTTTGGTCTCGTGATCACGCTTGGCCAGGCCATCGTGTACGTTATGACGGGCATGTATGGTGAACCTGCTGAACTCGGTGCCGGTATCTGCTTGCTTATTATCATCCAGCTCTTTGTCTCTGGTCTTATTGTGCTACTGCTGGACGAGCTGCTGCAGAAGGTGGGTGTCTTCAACTGATATGCTAAATTGATAATTAAGCTTAGCCTAAAATACTTCATTGTAACCCTTTAGAACGTCGTTTTCTGACTTTTTTCCCCCAACATTACGACGTTTGATGACAAAGTCCCGTCCCGACATCAGGGTTTTGTTTGGTCCCAACTCCTTGAACCCCCAAAATATCCTAAATTCTGCTCGTTCATTATTATTTTTTTTTATTTGACCCACTTTTGTAAGCTCATAATCCTGGTTCTAGTCAATTCCTGATTGATTCCTGACCCCTAAAATTAGCCAATGCTAACTCTGAAACCCTTACTCTTCTGTGCTAAATGCACTTCTCGGTGCCCTTCTTGTGCGGATAGCTTTAGATGTTTATCCCTTTGCCTCCTGACGGCGTCATCAGATGCCACTCTCTATTTTTCCCTATACAAAAGCTATGCATCATGTAAATTACCCAAGACACTGACGGCATCTGAGTAGCCGATGCAAAAAAAAATACTATTTTTGCAAGTAAAACTAATTTTTTTTCTCAAATATGTGTTTAACTAACCTATTTTTCAAATATGTGTTTAACTAACCTATTTTTCAAATATGTGTTTAACTAACCTATTTTTCATAAATTTAACAAAAAAAAAGTGAAAAAATGTTATCTGAATTTCAGGAGGCAAAGGGTTAAAGAACAACTTTCCTTAGTTTTCTTCGAATATCGATTTTAGATTATATTGTCACTGAACCAACCACTAGACAACAGCACTATTTTTAATGTCACAAGTGTCTGAAGAGATATGGTATAGACACTTGTGACACTAAAAATATACCTTACAAGACCCGCTTGGTGAGTAAAACCTAATTTCGCCAAAAATGGACGCAACCATTTCTGGCTCTATGCCCTCGATATAGCTACTTGGTAGGGTTATGTTGGTTTTCGTTGCATATCGTTCTGCTCCATGAGGTGGATCGCCGAGTGTGGTAAGCGACCTAACTCGTGGAACTCCTCACCTGCTCCTTTACGGAAAGCTCTGGAAGAGACACTGTGTGGTTTTTCTCCTGTCTACGCTGCTCTTTTCTTTCTTCTTTGAAATTCTTGTATCTTGTTTTCCTGCCAGTAGTACAGGGTGTCTACTAGGTCATAAAAGTCATAAAAAGTAATAAAAACTGGTTGGTCATAAAAAAAGTCATAAAAAGTAATAAAATTCACTCACAGGTCATAATTTTTTTTTGCCAATCATCTGNATAACCGCCCTCAAGGGTATATTGTGGCGGGCCCTTTCCCTGCCACAATATGTTTGGGCATCACGCACCCAAGGGTCCCGAGTGCCTTCTCCGCAGGGGATGTAGCATGTGGCTGCAGTTCCTGCTGACGAGGTTAGTTTTGTAAAGTTAGGTAGGTTCTCTATTGCCTTGTCTGTTCCGCGAGGTGGGCTGTCGATCGAGATAGCGTACCTAGTCCGCGGGACTTCTCCCATCTCTCTCGTGTGGAAGTCCGTGAAAGAGGCCGACCACTCGAGTGTCTTCTATGCTTTGCGCCTTGTTTCCTGCCCGTAGTAGCGCACGTAGGCCACGCAACAAATTATGTGGTAGTTAAATTCTACACACTCATCTCTGTTGGAACGCCTGAGTTGCGGCTACAGAGGTTAAACAAAGTTTATAACTAACTTGCTATAACCATGTGTATTGAACCTGTGTGTGAACACCCTCATGCGCAGGTTGTACATTCCTAGCAACATACCACACATCCTTTCTTTTTCCTCCCGTGAAACCCCCTAGTTGTGTCTAGAGAAGCTTAAACAACATACATCTAGAACTAGCTGCTGGCTATTGCCATGTTACTGTAGAACCCATACACCCAATCTCTGTCGTTGACTCACCAGTGCTGTCCTTTCTACACAGGTTGGAGATTCACCCAAGGAACGAGCACTATTCAATGGCGCCCAGAAGCTGTTTGGTCTGGTGATCACGCTTGGCCAGGCCATCGTGTACGTCATGACGGGCATGTATGGTGAACCTGCTGAACTCGGTGCCGGTATCTGCTTGCTTATTATCATCCAGCTCTTTGTCTCTGGTCTGATTGTGCTGCTGCTGGACGAGCTGCTGCAGAAGGTGGGTGTCTTCAACTGATATGCTAAATTGCTAATTAAGTTTAACCTAAAATACTTCATTGTAACCCTTTAGAACATCGTTTTCTGACTTTTTTTTTCCCCCCAAGATTACGACGTTTGATGACAAAGTCCCGTCCCGACATCGGGGTTTTGTTTGTCCCAACTCCTTGAACCCCAAAATATCCTAAATTCTGCTCATTCATTATTATTATTTTTTATTTGACCCACTTTTGTAAGCTCAAAATCCTGGTTCTAGTCAATTCCTGATTGATTCCTGGCCCCTAAAATTAGCCAATTCTAACTCTGAAACCCTTACTCTTCTGTGCTAAATGCACTTCTCGGTGTGCTTCTTGTGCGGATAGCTTTAGATGTTTAACTCTTTGCCTCCTGACGGCATCATTAGATGCCACTCTCTATTTTCCCCTATACAAAACCTATGCATCATGTAAATTACCCAAGACACTGACGGTATCTGTAGTAGCCGATGCAAAAAAATACTGTTTTTGCAAGTAAAACTAATTTTTTCTCAAATATGTGTTTAACTAACCTATTTTTCATAAATTTAACAAAAAAAAGTTTAAAAAATGCTATCTGAATTGCAGGAGGCAAAGGGTTAAAGAACAACTTTCCTTAGTATTCTTAGAATATCAATTTTAGATTAGATTGTCACTGAACCAACCACTAGACAACTGCACTATTTTTAGTGTCACAAGTGTCTGAAGAGATATGTTATAGACACTTGTGACACTAAAAATATACCTTACAAGACCCGCTTGGTGAGTAAAACCTAATTTCGCCAAAAATGGACACAACCATTTCTGGCTCTAAGCCCTCGATATAGCTACTTTGTAGGGTTATGTTGGTCTTCTTTGCTCCTCGTTCTGCTCCATGAGGTGGATCGCCGTGGGTGGTAAGCGACCTATCTCTTGGAACTCCTCACCTGCTCCTGTACGGAAGGCTCTGGAAGAGACACTCTGCTTGGTTTTTCTCCTGTCTACGCTGCTCTTTTCTTTCTTCTTTAAAATTCTTGCATCTTGTTTTCCTGCTAGTAGTAGCACACTGGCTGCTAAAGATGCGTCGGTTTTCTGGTCTGTAGTGTTTATTCCTGGATGGTCTGTCTAGGCATCGCTGCTTGAGTCAATTTGATGTGGGTGCCGCGGTAGAATTAGGAGTGTAATACTACAGCAGAAGTTCCAAAGTCGAGCCGTTCCAATATCAAGCTAGGTAGCTATATTTTATGTAATCACTCCTAATATTTGCTTGTTTGGGAGGTGGCAGGCGCGCACATTGAGAACTTCTACTGTGATAAGAAAACTATAGTCGGTTGTTCCTTTGTCATTGTGCTAACGAATTTTTCCTATGTATACTGAATTACTGATGAAGGATGATAAGACTATAAGCAACCAACACACTGTAGGTAATACAGTAGGATAATATTATGTATTGTGCTGCTTTTTCAGGGCTATGGACTTGGCTCTGGTATTTCCCTCTTCATTGCCACCAATATCTGTGAAACCATCGTGTGGAAGGCCTTCTCCCCCGCCACTGTCAACACTGGCCGTGGTACTGAGTTTGAGGGAGCCCTCATTGCTCTCTTCCATCTTCTGGCCACTCGTCAAGACAAGGTTTGTGTTGTTTTTGTTCTTGGGGCGTACCGATAGGCCTACTATAGTATTAATGATTGTGATGAGGCAGTGTAAAGCGGTACAGTAATATACTTCCATAGCTAAAGTGTTAGCTATATATTGACACACCTCAAATTTGTTTCCATGTTGTAGTTGCAAGATCTGTATTCTTCTAAGCAGGTGTGAAACAGTTCTTATGATATCCTGTCTGTAGGTATTTTCTTAACTTATACGAACCATAACGCTTTACCATCAAGAAGGACTGCTCAGCTATATTTTGAATGATTATAACAAGCCACCCGTCTATCGTTTCATGTGTGTGTATTACCTCTTCTTGGTTAATAGGTTGATTATTAAAGTAATGTCCGAATTAAAAAAAAAAATCCAAGGCAAAACAAAAATATGTTTCAGCCAACTTAACGTGGTCGAACGTCCCACATTTACTGTTCTGTAAGTTTCCTAGGGATATTTGTAGAATTCTGTAAACAAACCCTGTCAATAATGTAGAATCCACTTTTTCATTGCTTTTCGTTTTTCTCTCAAAGCGAAATGACTCACCCCTTCAAAAGCGGGAAAACCACGTACAACTTCTCTTATTCATTACATCATCCTCGTAAGCGCTCTGACTAGATATTGCTGCCACACTTTCATTAACACCTTTATGAAATCTGTAGAGTAAAACTTCACTTACATCATATGTAAGTGGGACAAAAATTTTCTGAAAATTTTTAGACAAATTTAGATGATCAGCAAAAAAAATGTACATATTAGAATAGGTATTAGACACAGTTACTTTTTATCTACAACAAGAGGTTAAAAGTTCAATAAATTCACTCTGAAACATTGGTTTTGAAAATCGGGCATTACTTTTGCACCTAGGTACCGGATATTTTGAAATAAGTTGTATTAAAATGAATGAATTGTAGTAAGCTTACCTACCATAACCAAATCTAGCCTAGTCATACCAAGGTTCCTACCCACTCTAACGTGGCCTATCTAATCTAGCCGCTTTTAACCTAACTCAGCCTAACTTGACCTGTTCTAACCAGACCTAGTTTGAAAGTTATCCTGGTCTAAACTAACTTGTTCCAATTTGACCTATTCTAACCTTTTTCTAACCTAGCGTAACTTATTTTATTTAACCTAAATTATTCAAACCATACTTAAGCGATTCTGACCTTATTCTAACATGAGCGGATCAAACCCAACCCAATCCCGCCAAACCCCTGTTTAGGAGCTGGAGCAGCCTGCTGTCGTGCATACAAATGCTAGATAAACTTTATAGGCTAGCTATTAGCCCAAGATAATTTCGTTTAGAGTACTTAAATAGAATGTGCCTCAAAATAGAATTGAGCTGTAAAGGCACTTCAAGTCACAATGAGGAATTCTTTTTTTTTTGCCGAGACTTGTTTTGGGTAGTTATGTTGTTTCCTCAGAGGCTCTCTTCCGGATACTGGTTTGACCTGTGCTATTCCTCCGAAACTTTTGACTACATGTGAACAATAAATTGTCGGTGCTTTCAAGGAAATTATTATTACCTAGCATTGTCAACGTTGGGGGTGTGTTTGTTTCTTCTTAATTTGAACCCCTAATGAGTGTTTCATGCAAATATTATGTTCTGCTATGAAGACATCCTAGTCAGCGAATTGCACAGAAATTACCTATTCATGTATATATATCTTCCATAGATTTTCTACTTGCATTGATCTTGTGGCCAAATGCTGCAGTTAGATTTAATTGTAGCTAACTGCATTTGCCTAATGTTTTCATGCTAATTTACAGGTTTCAGTTCCTTACTCCACGTATACTGGTAAATCCAAGGTCTCTAGTACATGGAGTAGTTCTCAAGTTACTTGTGCTCTATTCTACGCTATGATTATTAGATCAGATAGGCGGCAGTAGACGAACCAAAAGGCCCATTCCCAAAGAGACACCGGGACTTACGCGCCAACCCTCATTGAATTGTTGCCATTATATTAGTAGGGTATAGAGGACTGAAAAAAAAAAAATGAGGGAAGAATCTCAGCTACAGAGACTATCATGCGTGCAAGCAAGAGTTGTTTCTCCCGGAAAACCCGATGGGCTACCTCTGCACTTAGGCTAGCTCATTTCACTTTATCCTTCAATCTCCATCTCTACTGCTGCTGGCAATCTTTGTTCTGTTCTTTCACCTTTTTCTGTTACTGTACCCATCGGACCTCTGCTTCGGTTTCCCCGTTTTCCTGGCATCCTACATATCCCTCTGTGTTCCTCTCTAGTAACACCACATCATGTTTTTAGACCGAAAGTAATGTTGAATCTGCTATAGGCTTCTCATTATGCGCATGTTTTTGTCACCGATTTCCCATTTTGTTTGGGCTTTCCGCATAGTACTAAATTTTAATGTTCATGTTTTTGCCGCCAGGTCCGTGCTCTGCGTGAAGCTTTCTACCGTCAGAATCTGCCCAACCTCACCAACCTTTTGGCTACGGTGCTCATCTTTGGTATTGTTATATATTTCCAAGGCTTCCGTGTCGACCTGCCCATCAAATCTGCCCGTTACAGAGGGCAGTACTCCTCCTACCCCATCAAGCTCTTCTACACTTCAAACATCCCCATTATTCTGCAGTCTGCCTTGGTCTCCAATCTCTACATCCTGTCCCAGGTGCGTCTCACATAGCTACTTTATGTATACATCCTAATGTACAGCCACTGTTGTAGCGTGCTTAAAACTCTTGTGTTGTATAGTCGAATGGACAAGAGTTCGACCCGGACCCTTGAACAAGCGAAGGTTGAAGACCGCTCTGATTCCAACCCCTCGGAAAGTCCAATTCTGACTAAGTAACCCTGATTACAACCTTGATGTTTTGAGAATAAATACTGGTGCTGCGCAATATCTTATTACGTCACCTTTTGTACTAATACATTTCAATTGTCATTTACAGATCCTTGCCGTAAAATTCCATGGCAACTTCCTTGTGAATCTGCTGGGCGTGTGGTCAGAGACAGGCTCAGGAGGGCCTGGCCGCGCCTCGTACCCCATTGGTGGCTTGTGTTACTACATGTCTCCACCTGAGAGCCTGGGTCATATCGTAGAGAATCCATTCCATGCCATTGTCTACATTATCTTCATGCTGGGTTCTTGCGCATTCTTCTCCAAGACTTGGATTGACGTGTCTGGATCATCGGCTAAGGATGTGAGTCAATATCTCTTCATAGCTCGTTGTGTATATATAGCCCCACTGCGAGACTCGGCGTTTGTTCGTCGTCCTCTATAGACTTTGTAGCTATCCTAAGCTATGTTATACTCGACTGACATACAGATATCCGGCATTAGATCGACGGATGACCTCCCGAATGTGATGACTGTGGGGTACCACCTAACGGTCGCGTGTGGCAATTTTGCCGCTTCTAGACTGAAACTCTTCCCCAGACTCTGCGACCTGAATCCAAATGGCGCTATTGCTGGGAGAAGTACCTGGACGTCCATATAATGTCGAAGCCCTACAGCAGTTTCTGACCCAGTATTATCTGGTGGAGACTATGTATTTATTAATGCAATCAGCACTTCGGTGGTATAGAGCGACTGTGCCGACTGTTCCAGTTATTGATTTCAGGATCACACAAGCTTGGAGAAGACTCTAATCTGTTGTGCTGTTTTGAAAATTTCACTGACCTAATTAATCCTATTCTTCATGATGAACACCGTTGTAGTATGTGTAAACGGAATTCTGTAGATGTTCAAATAGGCTAATTTAGAATTCGGCAGGACGTTGACCGGATGAGTCGGTAACGCCACTACTACTCTTCATAACTCCTGCTGTAATTACTCCGCTCTTACTGCGTTGATGCCGCTTCTTTACCTCTGTACTTTCCGCGTGAAACGGTAATTTTCCCAAGAATAGCAATTACTACTTGAAACATGACCGAGTGGTCCTTATGAACCGTGAGAGAAGAAACATCAAGGTTGGCTTTGTTTCTCTCTGTATTGATATATAAAAATAAGACGGGGTTACCTTACGTTGTCAAAAGCAAGTAAAGTAAAGCACTGATGCCTCCAGGAATAGTTCTGTTCACCCATCCTAAGTTCTGAGAAGCTGCATCTCCAAGAGAACCCCGTAAGTTACTTTACTTAGGCACTCGAAGACGTTTCCTTCGTACCCTCTTTACTTCATTTCTTTTATGTTGTTTTTTCTTCTGTAAATTTTATTTCCCAACTTGCTTTACCCTACCCGTGCGCGTTGTTCTAGTGTGGGAACACCATCGTCCATGGGTTCTACCTTTTTGTTGACATATGATACCGTAGCTATGTCGTGTCCGCTTGCTATCTTGAAACATTACTTTTGCTTAGGGAGAACTAAAATAACCTAGTCTACTGTAATCCATTGCGCCAAGGTAAAACTTGGTTTCTCCTAAGAATAGCAATCTCTTTAAGTATCATGAAATATTAGCACTCTGTATAATCGAGCTAATTTAAATACCAAAGCTACTAAATCCACTTCTCTGTCAGAGGGTAAAATTTAAAATTCCTTCATTTTTTATTTATGATATCACTCGCAACTTATCACTCTTGTGTTAAGACATTCCTCGCGTATTGGGCC
This sequence comes from Parhyale hawaiensis, assembly GCA_001587735.2. Taxonomy (NCBI): domain Eukaryota; kingdom Metazoa; phylum Arthropoda; class Malacostraca; order Amphipoda; family Hyalidae; genus Parhyale; species Parhyale hawaiensis. The sequence continues at coordinate 1,651,688 of LQNS02007217.1, forward strand.
ATATGTGTACTGACAAGAAGGTTCCACTGTTACGTTGTTACGTAGCTATCGGTACACATGTGGTACAAGACCAAATTTAGCATCGCTACATGTATATTTATTACCTACTTATGTATGGAACCATATGTCTTACATCGTTTTTGTTGTATTTATGAGAAGCTATGATTACACAGAGTAACGCTCTCCTCCTGTTTCTGCTATGGCTGGCGCCAAACCTGTTTTACAAAACTGAAGTTGCAAGCATGAATTTTGACAGTTTTCCGCAACAAGGGAAAGAAGGCCAAATCTGGATTCGCGGGGAAAGTGTTAAGAAAGTTCTTTGTTACATTTTTCCGTGTCTTTTCCATTTTACCTAGGTACGTTTGTTAGCCTCGGACAGAGTGTGTTGAGACCCTAACTAAAGGGAAGGGGAGGAAGATATTTGGTAGAGTCAAATGAAAAATAAAACAGAGCACATAAAATGTCAGGAAATGTGCTCATTTGTAGCCAATTGCAGTTGCGGAGTTGGATGGGTGTAGCCGACTCAGACTCCTAGTTTCAGCCACATTCTGAATGTCTCAGTAGACCACAAAATGTCTACCACTCGCTTTTCTTAAGAGAACGGGCCAACTAGGTAATTCTATGTAGCTAATTTCTGACAGCTGGCCATCAAAAGTTACCGCAGTTTCGTGCTCGGCAGCCATGATGAGCACACGCTCCCCTATATTCTTGTGTACGATTTTGATTCAATCCTTAGTTCATGGGACTTTGCCGTACCTCTTCTCATCTTTAACTCTAGTGTCCTATTCAAATTATATATATATATGAATGCTGAAATTAACGCTAGTCTGCATGTCCAGCGTTCTCTTTCCTCTCTGATTGAAAATATTTTTTGTTTTACTTTAATAATTGATTGCAAGCGAAACCGTAATATTTCTATTTAGGCCGTAATAATTGAGAGCATGCAGTAATAGTGTGCGCGATTGTGTTCCCTCACTACCCTCTCAAAACTGTTGTACTGAGTCGATGCTACTTCGAGGCATAAGCTTTTTTTTTTATCATATATAGCCGCAGTTGGACAAAGACCCTTTGTAACACAACGTGCAACCTAGGCAAAATGTCTGTACTAATTGGATTGTATTTTGTGTGCGTAGGTTGCGAAGCAACTGAAGGAACAACAGATGGTCATGAGGGGCCACAGGGAGAAGTCCATGATCCACGAACTGAACCGCTACATCCCCACGGCTGCTGCTTTTGGTGGTCTCTGCATCGGCGCTCTGTCTGTGCTCGCCGACTTCATGGGCGCTATTGGCTCCGGCACTGGTGAGTGTGGGGCTGCTGTGTCAGTATGTGAGCGTGTTGCTTTGCGCTGGCCTGCCTCGCGTGGGAGGGGCAGCAGGGTTTCTGTGCTTTCTTAAACAGGTGTCTGTAGACAGGTAAGAAACTCCAAGTGGAGCGTAAGTATCCCCGGACGCACTGGCTACAAACTCGCCATTCTGTGTGCGCTCATCACTGTGCATGCGTTCAAGTAAACTTTCTTGCCGCGCAATAAGCACCGGAAGCACTACCAAACTTAACCTTACCTAATGTAACCTAACGTTACCTAATCTTACCTAACTTAACCTAATCTGCGATACAGCGAGCAGGCGCAGCACACTAACTTTAACGCCGCCCACACGTACACAAACCTACATAGCCCGTGGCGAGTTTGTACAGTGCTCCCCGGACGCCCAGGAATAAAACATTACCGCCGATTTCAGGGCTTCCATAATACGCGGCCGAATACGGATCCTGGCAATGAATTGAATGTCAACGCAGATCGGGGTATGCAACACAAATTGGGATGAATATTGAGAGAGCTTCTCTTAAGAGCCCACGCCTGCTCTTGAGAGCGGATGGCATGCATTGTGGAAATATCTTTCGGTGATCTGCGCGGCGATGGCTCTTCGTTTTTTTTTTTTTTTTAAATAACGGCCTATAGGTGAATACCTTTGTATTATTATGTTCATTGTATTATGTCTGACGTGTTCAACACGCGTCTGACAATTTCTAGCTCGGCTCACACTGAGTTTGTGTAGTTACGGTGCAGGTACTAACATCAGGATGACTTGCCAAGCTCGGCCAAAGTTAGAGGCTTCACTTAGTAAGTGGTGCAGTAAATCCCTGTCTGTTGCATCTCCGGCCAACCCTCGATAAACTTCCTACTTCAGTTTCACATACTTACGGAGTGTCTAATTCCCTGACACATTCTCAGTCGCCATGCTCGAGTGTAGTGATGTGCCTTGTGAACAAGAGTCACCTAAATTCTCGCAAGCTTAGTCGAGGTCGATGAAAGTTATGCTCCTTGCGACAGATAATTGTAAGAGCTTAGTCTTGCATCCATTCTTCTCCCCCTAAACCACTTCACGATTTCTGTCTGACTCCCCATATTCAATGGGATTGATCCCTATTACTTGGCTCCATAATAAAGTTCTTACGTATCCCTCTGTTCCGTAATAGTTGTGCCAAAAAATATTATTCATGTTGTTCCGATATAATTGTTCCTTGCCATTGGATAAAAAAATACCAAAACTAGAGAGCTGTCTGAGAGCGCTTACCTCCGCCGAGCAATATGACGGTAACGAAAAATTCAAATTGGTTCTGAAACCATGATTTTCTTTGTATCAAAACCAAAATCTAATTATTTGTGCCATTTGATAGTATCAAAAATTCCTTGAAATTTCATGATCCTTTCATAACTTTTTAAGTTATGCTGCTAACAAACATAAATCAACACACGAGCAAATCAAGCGATCATCGCCAAAATTTGATCGTTCGTCTTTTAACATAACTAACAACTCCTGTAAATTTCATAAAGATCCATCCATAACTTTTTGTGTGAGTTCTTGTGCTAACAAGAATAAAATCAAATATAGCGACAAACGAACTAATAGATCATCCCAAAAATTTGGCCATTTACTGTTCGTATTGTACCTAACAACTCTTGTAAATTTCATGAAAATCCGTCCATAACTTTTCGAGTTCTGGCCATATGAAAAAAAAAACAGGGTTCCCAGCCATACCTAAAAATCAGGGAAAACGAAAAGAGTGCATTAAATCATGGAAAAGTCATGGAATTTCCAACAAAGTTTGTTAATGTTGTCAAATCCTGGGAAAATTTTGAACTTTGATCCCAGAGAAAGTAGGCTAGCGCCCCCTTGCCTCCGAAGCTATTGTCCTCTTACACCATAATGTGGCATAACTTAACAACAGTACAGTATTATGTAAAAGCTGAAACACTGATGCACACCTTGCCTTCCCCGGAGTGATTTATCTTGTAATGAGATATAGCTGCCTGACTCTAGGTTTGCCCTACAGGCTATAATCCTATATACCTGGATCAATTCCAATGGAAAAAAAATCGTAAATTGTAATCGAATCAACAGTGTGAAAGATCATTCAATGCTCCAGGCCATTTTATTCCTTTGTGATACTTACCTATATTCTTATTAATCAAGTGTTTTCAGTGCACCTTTCAGGAAATTGAGTTCAGTAGTTAAATCAGTACTATAATTAACTCGGGTCTCTTGTCTGGGTTGGAATTATGTAATCCGTTTTCATCCTGGAATTTTGTGTTTTCATCATAGAAATATCATGGAATTTTATTTTCTTCAAATGCTGGGAACCCTGAAACCAGGCAGACGAATGAATTTTCACCAAAAGTTAATATGTCACTGTTAACATGCCTAACAATCCCTGTAACTTTCGTGAAGATCCGTTCAATACTTTTTGAGTAATCTAATCTTGGTGACAGTCAAACACACAAATACGACAAAAACATAACCTCCTTGGCGGAGGTAATAAACAAACTGGAAACATTCACTGATACCTACTATGTAAGGGATGCACTTGTTAAACCTTTTAGACAAGGTCTTCCCTGCGTCTTTTTTATTAATCCCGAATTCGACTTCTAATGATCTTTTTGGCTTTATAACAACTATTTCAGAAGGGAATTTTTCAGTACCTATTAAAAACACAAGGGGCATGACTGTAATTCCCAATGGAGCCTAAACTTACCCTAGGACTTCCGAAGAGTTGATACGCTCGAGTCAATCGTTGCAATAAGCGGACTTCACCGACAGACCAATGAGTTACCCGAATCGTAAATTTTTCCAAGCATATACCTACTTGACCATGCTAAAGTTCAACTCAACTTCATCGTTGTACTATTGCCTTTATCTCTACTGATGATCTCTTTTTCAGAAGGACTGCTCAGGAAATTAAGGTGTGTACTCAGTGTAACGTTTACGTACTCATCGATTAACATTTTCTGCCGTACAGGTATCCTGCTCGCCGTCACCATCATCTACCAGTACTTCGAGATCTTCGTTAAGGAGCAGAGCGAAGTCGGCGGCGGCATGAGCACGCTACTCTTCTAAGTTGCTGCTTTGTGTTTCATTTGTCTTGCTGGGAGCTGAAGCCTGGGGAGGGGGGGGGGGGACTTTCTGGGACCCAAAGCACCTGTTCGAACCACAAACATCTGTGAATTTTTCCGTCATAATTGGGTGGGGCTGCTTTGTATAATGGCAAAGCTGTGGACTCTGTAGCTACAAGATATTTGTCCTCGAAGTGTAGAATGTTCAGAATTCGTGCTATTCCCATACTACTTTTACTACTCAACATGCAATGTTACCTCAGAACTGTTGTCAGAGAGTCCTAGATGATTTTACCTTGAAACTGCTAGCGGAGAAACTTACGTTTTGTGTGTGCTAGCTGAAGAAATGTTTGTAGCTAATTTTGGGATGATGGCAATGGGACAGATTTATGAATCCTATTTAGTTGGGTGCTCAACGTTAGTTACCGATGATCACAACATCGTATTCTATATCTGAGAGGGAACAATGTTTTTCATACATGTGTCATGTTTATTGCAAGCGGTTTACCTATGCCATGTAAATCTGCTTATCATCTACCACGTCAGTCGGTGTGACGAATCCGTATCGCTTGAAATACTACAAATCCGTTGTTCGTAATATTTGTGATCACATTTCAGTTCAAATGAAGCCGGGGATTTATATACGTGAAGTTTCAACGGTGCGTCGTCACACAAAGCTTTGTTTGTTAGCGTCTTAGCGTTCAACATGTTTTGTGGATTTGTGAAGTATAGATTTTTTCAGACTAGCGAGAAGTCTCACTCCTGCTGCTATAATTATCTCGCTACCATTGGGTAGCTGTCTGTATAAAGTCTATGCCCAGAGTCTGTTAGTTTGTGCATCGAGCTTATTTGACTGCATATGCGCTTTTAGTGTTGCTTAAGGGCCCATCATTCTTTCATGATACGATACGAATTTTTTTTTGTATATCTTAGAATCTTCTTGAATGTGAATCTGATAATTTCAAGCAAGTGCTCAGGTTTGTGTTTCTGGGGAAAGCCCTAATGGTATCTTCCAGAGGTTACTGTTCTTTGTTAAAGATCACCACTTGGTTGTCGTCCTTGCGTTTCAACCCTGACGACTTCCTAGAATCGCATTTTGCGTGACCGGAGAAACTAATTGAGTGTTCTCTCTGATTGTATTAGTGATAGACCGTTGTGTGAGCTTTTCAATACTCTTCCAGTGTTAAACTGAGGACCACTTACCCTGCAGTAAGGTAATTTTGCTTTTCCCTTGCGTTATCAACTGAAATTGATATATCGATCCTTACTCTTAGGATAGGATCTTGGGCGGTGAAGCTGCATAATTCGCCTGGCCGATGAATGTTATCAATGCTTTAAGGATCGATATTGAAATTCTGGTTTATAACCCACGGAAAAGAGACACTTACCTTATCTGCTGCGAAGTGTTACTGTTAAATGTCAGAATTTACCAGGTACGTAGATGCCAAAAGGGCTATTTGTCGAAATTTATACTTGAAACTGGTTCAAAATGCTTCTTACTGCGATAGAGAAATGTTATGAAATGTAATTAACTATTGCGAATGGTGTGCATTACGAAATATTGAAATCCGCTTATGACACTTCCTATACTTAGACGCTATCACCAAAATTGATGTACATTTGAATTGTATCAGTGACGTGTAATGTTTGAATGGTTTGTATGAATGATGTATAGTGGGCTAGCCACTGTCCATTCCATTTACTGCAGTTTACCTATCATGTTAGGTACATGGCACTCTACATCGTGTACTGTAATTGGTCCATTAGTGGTGGGTGGCTCTTTGATGTACTACATAAGTGCTAAAAGGTACGTGTGGGAGATCTTTGTTACTGAACGTGTTTAGCACTTTGTATTTATTATGTTTTATAATAAAATAATGGAACTATACAGAGTTTTCCTCTTCTAAAAATAATCGTATTGGCTGTCCATTATTTCTCAAACGCGTGAAAGTCTTTAAAAAAAAGGAAAGAAAAGGTAACCAAGTGCTGTAAGTAGCAGCTTCTGCTTCCTCGAGACAAAACTATGGCCATCTCGTCATGCAACGTCGCGAATTAGATGAGAATACTTTGAGCCGTAGGGATGGTTCCGGAACTTCCTTCCTAATTGATATAGAGTCGACCGCCCGTCCTATGTTATGGGGAGAAGCCCCAAGGGGGTTTATGTAGGTTTCCTTAGCCACTAGTTAGGCCTTCGGGACGTCTGCCTTTCGTGCCCACTTTGCTTCCTTCCACTTTCATACTCCTACTGAACTTGCTGTTGTCTGTTCTTCCTCTTCTTTCAAGACTTGCTGTTCCCATGCGCGATGATCGTGTGTGGGAACACCTTCGTGCATGGGTTCCCCGTTTTTCAATCGACATACTATATGTCCCTTCCTTTTCCTCTCTTAGAAGAGCTTAGTATTTATTTAGAGAGGCTTAAATCTTCTTATAATAGGTACCTAATTAGATTCGACATATCCTCAGCTATGGATCTCACTGTGGTGCTGAGCCCTGAGAATAATAGTAATACCACTTCGGTTCTGTGAAACAAGCATAGCTCGAGCACATTACGCGTGGTAGCACATAATTCTATGCAAAATATTAAGCGTGCGTTCATCTCTTGGGCCTGGAATTCCGTTATTACCTCCGCCAAGGAGGTTATGTTTTCGTCGTGTTTGTCTCTGTCTGTCACTAAGATAACTCAAAAAGTTATAAACCGATTTGGATGAAATTTACAGGGATTGTTTGGTATGTTAGGAGGAAGAGATGATTAACTTTTGGTGAAGATATGTCCATCTGTTTGTTTGTTTGTCTGCCTCATTTTTCTCGATGCCATAACTCAAAAAGTTATTGATGGATTTTGATGAAATTAACATGAGTTGTTAGGTATATAACAAAGAGTGAATGATCAACTATTGGTAATGATCCGTTTGTTTGTTCGTTCGTTTGTCACTGTTTTTAATTCTATGCTTTTTAGCACAATAACTAAAAAAATAATGAATGGAAATTTATAAGGGTTGTTGGTAATGTTAAAAGACCTACTGTAAATGATCAGACTTCGGTCCAGATCGGTATGTTCGTTTGTACGTTTGACTCATGTATGTCATAACGTTTGTTAACAGTATCACTCAAAAAGTTATGAACGGATCTTCAAAAAATATTAACAAGCTGTTATTAATATAAAAAGACTCAAATGATTAGATTTTGGAGTTTATACAAAGAAAATTATTGTGTCTGAGCCAATTTGAATTTTTTGCTACAGTTGCCTCACTTGGCGGAAGTATGCGCTCTCAGAGTGCTCTAGTTTTATATTCTTTTTCCATGCCTGAGCTGAACCCTCCTACCACAGCGCTTGATAAAAAAAATTGTACGTAGTCGTCAAGTTAGTTGGCTCAATGCGTGTCATTGCTAAAATTTCGGAAATTGAAATTAGAAGACTTGAGACATTTGCGATTTTGTGGTTTATAATCGGACACACCAACGCATTCAGATGACCATATTTAGTTTCGCAGCTTCCTAACCCGTAATTGTTCTTAAACCTACCTCATTCAACACTGGTGTAACTTGCTTGCCTGACCTAACCCTAATTTGCCTAACAATGGACGGCAGAATCCCTCGGAAAGGGTCGCGTTCTGGTTACTTTTCACAGATGCTGAGCTTTTAAGGGAACTCGTTCATTTGAAGAACATGTGGTGCCTCGGTTCCCTGACAGATACTTTCATAATTACCTCCACCAAGGAGGTTATGTTTTCATCGTGTTTGTCTGTCACCAAGATAACTCAAGAAGTTATGAACCAATAACTCAACAAATAATGGATGGATCTTAATGAAATTTATAGGGGTTATTAATAATGTTAAAAGACATAAATGATTCAATTTTGGCGCCGATCGGTTAGTTCGTTTGTATGTTTGACTCATGTTTGTCATAACTTTTGTTAGCAGTGTAACTCAAATGTTATTAACGGATCTTTAAGATAATTGCACAAGTTGTTATTACTATTAAAAGGCACAAATGGTTAGGTTTTGTAGTTTATACAAAGAAAATTATGGCTTCAGAGCCAATTTGAACTTTTTGCTACCGTTGTCCTGCTTGGCGAAGGCATGAGCTCTCAGAGTGCTCTAGTTATGTAAAAGAATTAGATGAAAAGCAAATCATTTAGTTGAAATTTTATTACCCAAGACGCGTTTCGCTGTAACCTCAGCTCATCAGGTGATAGGATCGAAGATGGAGAAGAGTATTTCGATGACATCTTGAAAATTTCAGCGGTTATCACACAAAGATTTTAACATAATACCGGTTTGACGAAAGCTATAAATGACATTTTCTCTGTTGCAAATGCTTTGTCGTTTTTTAAACTAAGTCCACCCTGTTCACTTCAGCTATTGCACTATGTACAGACACACAGAAGTGCCGAAAGCAAAAGTTTGCAACCTCTACGGGTTTCAATAGGTGGCACATCTGCATGGTAGACTCCATAATAGTTACGAATCCTACAGCTGGCGTAAACATTACAAACTTGAGCACTCTGAGAGCGCATCCTCCGCCAAGCGAGGCAACTGTAGCAAAAAATTCAAATGGGCTCTGAAACCATAATTTTCTTTGTATAAACTCTAAAATCGGATCATTCGTGCCTTTTGATAGAAATATCAGCTTGTGCAATTTTGTTGAAGATCCGTTCGTAACTTTTTGAGTTATACTGCTCATAAACGGTAGGACAAACATGAGTCAAACATACAAACAAACAAACCGATCTGCACCAAAATTTGATCATCTATGTCTTTCAACCTTATTAACAACTTTTATAAATTTCAAAAAGATCCGTTCATTATTTTGTGAATTATTGTGCTAACAAGCATAAAATTAAAAACAGTGACAAACGAACGAATGAAGAGACTGATCATTACCAAAATTTGGTCGTTTACTTGAAGTGAGCTGCTCAAGAGAGCAGTCACTCAGGGTGTGAGCGAACCGACAAGGTGAATGAAAGTTTGGGCCAAATTATTATTTATATTAGTGACAATATACAGTCGTTGGTAAAGGCAAGGTGCAGATAAACAATCGTCGTAGTACAATCTTCATGGCCGTGCTGTCATGTACCAGGTCTTCTGGCGGTGTGGAACTGAACGTTGCGTAGCTTCGTCGCTAAGGACGCCGTCACAAGGATGCCAGTGGCGCGGTGTGGAGTGATAGCGGGGCAAAACCATGAAGCTCATGCGAAGTCAGATGCGAGCAGCCAGAGACGAGGAATAGCGAGCACAAGCCTGATGAAGTACAGAGCTCAAGCCGTAAAGCAGCTTGTCGGGATGCAGCGTGCGGAGCATCAGATTAGGAGGCCCCATAGGGCCCCCAGAGAGAAGTATTGCTACCCGGACCTCTTCGGTGCTGTAGTAGTAGGGCTGCAGACTTCAAGTTTAGGTAGTAGAGCTGTTTTAGCTTTGGAGTCAAGCAAAAGTTGAGACTTGAGATTCTGAATTTCAGCCCAAAATCTGGCCATGATATACTGAGCGGAGCGCAAGCAACTTTCAGGAGTGCGCGGTCACCGGCCAATGCCCGCGCTCAAGTCGTCGTAAATTGACCGCGCACCGGAGATTTCGGGCACCGTCTCAAGAACGGGAGATGATAAGCAGTGCCGAGCGTTGGACGAGGTTTCAGCTGCTGTGATGCTCAACTGTAGTGGACTGATGAAGAAAAGTTCACTACATACTCTTTGTTATATACCTAAAAACTCATGTTAATTAAAAAAAAAAAAGTCTATCCATAACTTTTTGAAATATGGCATTGAGAAAAATGAGGCAGACAAACAAACAAACAAACGGATGAACATATCTTTACCAAAAGTTAATCATCTAGGCTATTTCTCATAACATACCTAACAATCCCTGTAAACTTCGTTCAAATCGGTTCATAACTTTTTCAGTTATCTTGGTGACAGACCGACAGACAAACATGACGAAAACATAACCTTCTTGGCGGAAGTAACTATAGTCCAAAATTCGACTCGGAAGTGCAGACTTCAAATATAGATTTCTCGCAGCGTTGAAAAACGGCAGGAACATACAATGCTTGTCGAAAAAGAGAAGTGCTGCATCCCCACAGCAGAACTTGATTAGCACGATACCAATAGTTCAAGTAGTCTTCTTTCAATTACCAATTATGTATAATCAATAACACTTGTATACGTAATAAACATTGCTGTATTCCTTATGCATCCCAACTAAATTTCATTATTCTGTAATCACTTTGGCGGATTGCCGCTCAGTATTATTTTCCGAGGTCTTTCGTATAGCTTCAGCGTTTTAATTATTCCGGTCTCCTCTCATTTCCACATTAGCAATTATAAAAGCTTCGAACACGTTATTAAAAGAACTTTGAATATAATCATTCGTTGCTCTCTCGTTTGCAGTCTATGCTGTAACTAAATTTTAGCTTCGACCTTACCGGTAGCGAAAACATATCTCAGATCCCCTCTCACTTCTCTTAACCGGAGTGTTTAAAAGGGAATCTGAGCTGGTGAAACAAGAAGGATAACATTTACTTTAGATGACGTTTTTAGTAAGCTTGCTGTTTACTCTGTGAAAAAGAGCTGGGAGGGACAGAGTGATGGAACGAAAGAACTTCAACATTTTTGAAGTTTTCGTCAAAAATAAATTTACTCCTTCAAGAGACAACGCCATCTTGTGTCCGTCGTCTGCAATGAGCCTTGCAAACTATTTTGAATACTTTCAACGAATACAATAACCTGTTTGTGAATAAATGCTTCAATTTAACTCTTTATTCTATAAATTATTGATATGTATATATAGCAGGCTAACAAGCAAGCTCTGGTTATCGCTTTTGCATATCAGTTGTACGCTGCTTGATAATACTCGGAAAAGTAGCGTCGCTAAAGGCGTCTTTTTGTGGCCTCGCTCGTGATCAGAATCACCACGTGATCATGATCGTCGTGATCAGAAAGCAAAGAGCGTAACATTGCATTTTTTTGCTCCCTGGTCGTGATCACTGACAAGCACAAGAACGGTCAAAGATTTTGTAAGCAAACCAGAGACGCCCCGTCAATTATGGAAAAAATATATTTTTATTGTAATTTTACGGAAAATGGTAGGGAGGGGATTTCTTATGCGCCTTTATTTGTTTTGAAGCCAATGCATAACTGAACTAGCAGTATTTAAAGAAATTTGAACATACACAGGCATAAAACTAAGGAAACTACAATTTTGGAAGTCCATATTGGAAACAATCATCATAATATAATTCAATTTATCCCTAAATATAAGAAAAGTTCAAGAACTTGCATTTCAAATGTTGAAATTTTACTTGTCCAACGGCTGGACTCACTCTTTGATCACGCATGATTAGCCTGCGGATGATATCACGCTGCGATCAATTCTCACTACTGATCACGGTTGATTGCTATCAGAATCATGTCAAAATGCGGTCACCAAAACGTGCGAATCATGCGCGATCAGGGGGAATCATCCGCGCGGTGGTCACAAAAAGACGCCTTATAAGCAGGGGCACTTCTCGATGGTCTCGGCTTCAGCCCCCTCTCCAATAAAGTGCCAAGTCCATCAGCCAAGTTCCAATAGTTCCATGTAACTAACAAATGCGTTGTCCATACCAGCGTAAAGTCCTTCCATATTGTACCAAAACCCTTCCCCCATCAGTTAGAGGGTGTATAATTGACGCTAATCAGAGGATCCCTAGAGTAGGTCCAGCTGGTTTCTCAGTTCATGTATTTTTCGTGCTGGGGTTGGGAGTGGAGGTGACACATGCTGGATGAAGGAGTGTCTTTCAATTTTTTTTTCTTCTCTTACTACAATTTGGAATGTAATAACTGGTAAGCAGCGGTGACAATTGTATGGGGAATATATGGGAGCGCCGATAACCAGGCTACGCTCCGCCCATTTAAGCTGAATAAGATGGTGTTTGTGTAGATAGAAATACATTCTGGAGCTGTGGAAGAGGAGGGGGGACAGGTTGAGTAGGAGAGGGAATTCTGTAACCTGATTCTGTCCCGTAGAGTTCTCAACGTGGGAATTGGGTGTGGGTGGTAGTGGGTAATATACATGTTGTACATATCTGTGGAAGTAAAATTGATAATATTAAGTAACGGCTGTGCGGAATTCTAGACTGCCTCCATAGTAATGTAATAACAGATGGGAATTTAGTCTATAGTTTGGCGTATCAATTCTCTCTTCCTCTATTTTACTCTTTGGACAATAAAGGTACCCGATGGCTGGTGTGGTGAGCTAACCAGTAGCAGAGTCTGAATTTTAATCTTTTACTTTGTAACTATTAATTTTTTGCGTATGAAGTGATAGTAGTTTTTGCGGAGCGCCGATGAAAAGGCTATGCTCCACCCCATCAATCTGAATCTGAATCATAGCCATTCTACACTTAGCTGCAGCTAACTAAACTATTTACATTGTTGCACTATATTCGGTTGAGTTACTCATCTTCCAGTGCTTGTTGATCTTTTGTTCGAACTTTGTTGTGTTTCTGCATCGAGGGCCAGTTCAAGTTGGGATTTGATGTCTGTGTAGTGAGGTTGTTAGCGTACCCGCAGTTTTGTGCTTCCCTCCTCTTCATTTTCGCTCTAATTTTATGTTATGCTTCGTATTTAGTTATTTATGTGTGTCGCCCATGTAGACTNATCGAGGGCCAGTTCAAGTTGGGATTTGATGTCTGTGTAGTGAGGTTGTTAGCGTACCCGCAGTTTTGTGCTTCCCTCCTCTTCATTTTCGCTCTAATTTTATGTTATGCTTCGTATTTAGTTATTTATGTGTGTCGCCCATGTAGACTAGTTTTCTTCTACCATAGTTTCTTCCCATTAATGTGCAGTTAAAGGACAAAGGGCCGAGCATCTTTCTGCACCCTCGCCTTTAGGCCTAGATTAGCTTCCATCAAAAGCAAAGAAAATAAAATATACATTGTGGCAAGGTAATCTTGCAACTATCGTAGCATCTAAGATTTTATAGTAAATTGATCTCTTTGCAGTCAGTGTAGCCCGCATTTCCGAGGGCGGCAAACTACTCCGGTTCTAGAACCGCTCTTCACGGTGTGATACTTTACTCCAAGGTGTCCAGCGCCGCGAGTACCCGCGGGAGGGCGTAAAGGCTCCCGCCGTTTGATGAGCGGTTCTAGAACGCGAGAAGTGCCACACTATGAAATGAGGTTCCACACTTCGCGGCGCTCATGGGCGCCCTCCCGCATTTCCGAGGGCGGCAAACTACTCGCCAAGATCTTGGCGAGAAGTGCCACACTATGAAATGAGGAGTGTAGCCTAGTTAGTGGGTGTCATTGTAATCCAGACTGCAGAAGGTGTCACTCCGCATTTCCGAAATTCCGAGGGCGGCAAACTAGGGTAATGTCTCAATTACCGAACACCCATCTATTACCGAATATAGGTAGGAATCTTATTGCATTCGGTAATAGAAAGGCATTCGGTAATTGAGACATTACCCTACTCGCCAAGATCTTGGCGAGAAGTGCCACACTATGAAATGAGGTTCCGCAGGTCGCGGCGCTCATAGGCACCCGCCCGCATTTCCAAGGGCGGCAAACTTGTCGCCAAGATCTTGGCAAGAACTGCCACACTATGAAAAGATGGGCTTATGGGTTGACAGCAGCGAGTAAAGTTTGAAGGAGAGGGGGTTCCCCAAGGTAGTGTCAACCGGGGTGATTCAACGCACTTCGTATGTCGTTGTAAATAATCGCAGTAGGCTTTTCACCTCAAAAATTAAAAATGGAAGAAAACTGAATACACCATTGGAAAGGTCATCCTTTTCTCTATAAATTGATGTAGGTAGGCCTATTCATTCATTCAAGTTCGCTCGATTTTAATATGTTTATTTACCGATGAAAAACAGTCATAGTTTTCCACCCTGAAAAATTTTTTTGGAGTTTCGTGAAAGTCCCGCAACTTTGGTGCTGGAGACCAAAGTTTCCTGTAAAATTTGTTCAAATTTGGCTGAAATGTAGATAAAGGACTAACTAAGCCCTCTGGTTTGTTAGTTATAGGGCCTAATGAATTTAGCAAGTGTGATGATTCACCCCATGTAAAAAAATCATCTGGGGTGCCGCATTTCCGAGGCACTCATAGGCGACCACCCGCATTTCCGAGGGCGGCAAACTTGTCGCCAAGATCTAGGCGAGAAGCGCCACACTATGAAATGAGCGTTGGGTCAAAAATCGCACTTGCAAAATTACATTTTATAAGTCGTTCATGGTTCAGAACGTGTGATTATTGCTTGTCAAACCATTTAGCATCATTTCTAACGCAGTATCTAACAGTTTGTTTTTATTACAGATATTTTATTACAATTTTTTCCTATTATTGTTCCACTGCGATTTTTCACCCCAAAAGTGTAGTGAAATCACCCCGTTATGTACTAAGACGTCCATTGCACTAGGGTAATGTCTCAATTACCGAATGCCTTTCTATTACCAAACGCAATAAGATTCCTACCTATATTCGGTAATAGATGGGCATTTGGTAATTGAGACATTACCCTACCGAATGCCTTTCTATTACCGAACGCAATAGGATTCCTACCTATATTTGGTAATAGATGGGCATTTGGTAATTTAGACATTACCCTAGTTTTTTTTAGCTTAATACAAAAGAATGTACTTTCAGCCAAATCAGCATAAACCTGCCTCAAAACATCTTATGTAGCTTCCTAGCACTTTGTTTTCATTTTAAATACATTATTAACCATTTTTTACTAGTATTATTCCACTGTGATTTTTCACCCTAACAGTGTAGTGAAATCACCCCGTTTTACAGTGAGAAATCGCGCGGTTTTCCGTTATTAACATCAAAACAAAAAACATACCTTTCCACAAATTGACATGAACGTACCTTGAAACATCATATATAAGTGTGAAAAATTTGAACTTCCTAGCCCCAGTCGTTTTTTAGTAATTTTAAAGTACAGTAAAACCCCTCTAATTTGCACGGCACGGGGGGAAAGGGGGTGATGGATTACCAGGGATTTCGGATTACCGGGGATTTCGGATTACCGGGGTACTTACAAATCCAACCTCTTTATTCCGCACTAATACGGATTATAGAATGTTCGTACCTTCTGCGCAGCACCTCGCGCAGATTTTTCGCTCATCACCTCGCGCAGATTTTTCGCTCATCACCTCTTTTATCCAAAAAATGAGAAGCGCCTTGCACGGATTACAGAGGTATTTGTAGGAACTCCTTACTTTACCCCAATAATCCAAAAAATGCTCACTTGTTCAGATAGCATTTTGAAAAGTAATGAGATGTTCGGATTAGGGAGGGTTTTGGATTATTGAGGTGCGGATTAGAGGGGTTTTACTGTATGCGGAAAATGCGATGAATCCCCCCGGTCGACGCTAGCGTACTTGGTCCACTTCTGTTCTCAATTTACATCAATGATCTCAATTGTAACATCCGTAGTAAAATCAGTAAATTTGCAGATGATACTAAACAATGTCATCCTGCTACGAAAAGAGCCAAGCTCCAACAAGACCTTGACCACCTCATGGAATAGAGCACAAGGTGGCAGATGAGCTTTAATGTTGACATATGCTCAGTGATGCACATAGGGCTGATGAATCTGCAAATGAATGAGACGGTATTGGCTGCTCTCACCCAACAACGTGACTTGAGAATCACTATTACAAACAAGCTACAACACAGTCAGCAAGTTGACAAGCATGTTAAAATTACAAGCAGAGTAGCTACTGGGATTCATCACCAGAAATTTTGAATGCAAGTCCAAAGACATCATCATTCTCTTGTACTACAAGTTGCCAGCACAGCCACACTTAGAATTCGCTGTTCAATTCTGGTCGCCACATCTGTGTAAAGATATTGATAAAATGGAAAGACTCCAACGCAGAGCAACGAAATTGATACCTCAGCTGCAAAATAAGTCTTATGAATGTTGCCTAAAAGAACTTGGTCTGATCTCTCTCGAGCAAAGACGTCTCAGGAGGCAACTAATAGAAATGTTCAAGTATTTGAATGGCTTCAATGATGTACCTACAATGGGGCTCTTTGAAAGAGACCTCAATGATCGCTTGCGAAACAACGGTCAAAAACTAGCATAAAGCTCAAAGAACGACCTTAAATCAGCAGTTCTTTCCGTATTTCATAGTCAGCCCTTGGAATAGACTTCCTCCCGATGTTGTTAGTGTGGAGTCAGTAAACACGTTTAAAAATCGTCTTGACTTAGCTATATTGGGAGAGACATCCTCTGCTCACCACGAGGATTATTTGCAGTGGCTTGCTCCGCAGAGTACCTCTGTCGGTAGCACTTAGACTCGCATAGCCGAGGCTTCTCCATGACAGGAGGACAGGTCAGAGTCGTCACACTCATATAAGACAGATANTAAAGACTATTCTGCCAGGTTTGAAATGGAACCTGTACCAATTTTCTGCTGTTAGAAATTTTGCCGCAATGCCTAAAAAACTTCAACTTAGCCACGTATCAAAATAACCCCAGGGGTGATGAAATAGCCCAACCTTACGGTACTAATTATGTATAGCAAAGCCTACCTGCTGATAAACATAGGATCCTATTTTAAATTTATAGAGAAACATCTCACACCTCTTCTGTTGAGTGTTACAAATTTCAATGCAGAAGCTGCGATGCTTCAAATGTGGGCAGCACTGGACAACATTACGGAGCCTATGTTGCTCAACTTTTATCTACAGTACCAAAAGATGAGGTGACTTTAGACAAAATGAAGGTTTTTTTTTTAGCGCCATTTTTTATTTTTTGTGTTGAAGGAAAAGTTGGTAGTTTTATCGACAGTCATATGGGGCACCTATATGTAAATGATGAAACAAAATATCCACACCTGAAAATTTTAGAGATAGTACTTGCTAAAAAGTGTCTGATGCCACCCCAGAGGCAGGGGTGACTTCGGACACTCATTCATTTGCTGTAGATAATGGTTCCCTGACCTCCCCGTGCCGCTCCCGGACACGGCGGGGTGGCTTCGGACATAATCTTGGCCTTTTAAAAACAACCACCATAACCGCAACTGCAACCACTGTAACCACAGCAACTGCAACCGCTGTCATGGTTCTCATGAATGCTTAATTTTAAGTTATTGTATGTAGGAATATTTCCCGCTGTGCCTCAAACATGTGTGGTCAACAGCAATGTAATGCCGACTTCATAGGATCCCACGACTGCTTCCTACCCAGCATGACAAAGGCAAGCTTCTGTAATCCGATCTCTGCACTCTCAAGTTTCAGGTCTTGCTCACGCTTGAGCTTGATTAGGTATTGATTTGAGGTGTCGAGTGTCCTGACATGCTGTAACAGATTCTTCCATTTGTCACAGCTTCCCACGCTTCTTGGGGCTGTCTCTTTGCGGCCACGCGTTTCATTGTCGTACACGCGTCTTGCCTATGATAATAATAATAAAAAACTTCATTTAATAGGCTACTCATGTTCTTATTTCTAGGTTACAAGTAGCTAAGGGACATGACATGTTTGACTTACATTCTAGACATCATTACGCACCATTGCTTGGTAGTTAACTCCACCCGCCGATACGATACTACCATAGCAATTTAAACAGACAGCTGTCCAAAGTCACCCCACAAAAAACAAGATACATAAATAATATTTTTGAGCACTTGAAATAGTTACACATATTTTTAAACAAGGTCTAAAATGTCTCAAAGTGGAAGTTCATCATTTTGAATGCCATAGCCTAGATGGTGGTATGTTCCATTTCACTCTTGACTTCACCAATTTTTCTGCCCCAGTGAAGTTTTTTTGCTTGAAAAAAAATTGTTTACCACTCCTTAGGCTACTTAAATCTTTTTCATGTACAGAGCCATATTGCAGGACCCCAAGACATCTATCTAAGATTGCACAGACATTTATCTCTCGTTCATGAGCAATAGTTTCCTTACACCATTTATGGGCTACCTAGGTACCTACCATAGGCTTGGCACTGATATTAGCCGAGGTTCGTAGGTAGTATGACTAGTATCTGGATTAGGTATGACCAATAGGTACCTAGCTATGCTAGATCTTCTGTAATTGCACTGCTTTCAGCGGTGCTCTCAACCGAAGCGTTTAATCTTTTTAAGATTTCAGAGCAGTGCCACAACAGTGATTTTCTGAAGTTACCGTAGCATGTGCTGTGCAGCTACGTTCTATACTTTTATATCGCTCATTTATCAACGACAGTAAAATCAGGTATGTATGACTATCGTTTCCTATTCTGAGACTATTAGTTATTATGTTAAATTTGAAGCCTAAACAGTGTTAATGTACTATACACGTCTCGTACGTTTGACGATTAAAATAGAACACTGAAACCACGTCTCATACCTTCTAAATTTAATCGTCATGAAACCGTTACGCATACGTTCCGAAGTCACAGGAGTCTTCTAGATTCGATATCCACATAAAACTG
This sequence comes from Parhyale hawaiensis, assembly GCA_001587735.2. Classification (NCBI taxonomy): domain Eukaryota; kingdom Metazoa; phylum Arthropoda; class Malacostraca; order Amphipoda; family Hyalidae; genus Parhyale; species Parhyale hawaiensis. The sequence goes on from LQNS02007217.1 coordinate 1,670,484, forward strand.
TTTACTTTATCTTTTATATAATAATTTTGGTTACGTTAGGCTGTTTACTTTATCTTTTATATAATAATTTTGGTTACGTTAGGCTGTTTACTTTATCTTTTATATAATAATTTTGGTTACGTTAGGCTGTTTATGCTGCTAGTTTTGGTGACACGTCAAAGGAAAAGCGATGATCTTGATAACTCTTCAGCTTACCAACACTACAGCGGTGTTGTGTAGTCAGATGGATCTAGTCGAACTCCGGGGGTTCTGCGAGTTTCCATCTCCAACTCTTTGGACCCAAAAGTCTGTTCCTACCAACGCTGCTTCCCTGTTAGCTTAACGGTATGCCTTCTGGCATGGTGATAGCCACAGTTCCTCCACTGTTGCACCAGTAGGCCTTAGTTATGTCCAAAACAGGTGAATATTGAATGACGCATTTTGGAGTCATCTCATAAAGGTTGTGAAACATAATGAAGGTGCATAAATAGGATACCCACATAGCTGAGTGCTTTTCAAGATTGTGAGTGAAAAGGCTACAGTCTGTGACTTGGCTCACTTGGCGACTATCAGGGTTCGCTCGTGCGCACGGCCTTTAATGGCTCTCGCGGGCCGTCCGGGTCGTGCTGACCGACGTATGGTACCTACAGTGACTGGCTGCGCATTGTCCCTGGTATCACTCGCGGACCGTCCGGCTTGTGCTGAGCAGCCCGTAGTAGCTGGTTGTAGCAGCTACCTGCCTGGACTAGTGCATAGTACAATTACCTAAAGGTACCGTTGCCCCAATGCTTGACCTGTTTGCGACTCTTCTGCGCATCTCGCTCTAAAACATTACATGGGGATCTCTAGTGCGCCGATAGTACGTTTATTGTGTGAGTTCACAATAACAAAACTTGTGCAAACAAAACCGCCAATTACCTATCGATTGTTTCCGTGTTTTTTAGCGCAGAAAAAGATGAAGAAGTGACATTGGGCTTGTGTAAATAGCTATCTAGCAGATAGAAATCTACCCGCAGAGATAAGTCCCCAAGTTTTTGTCGGTAGTAAATTGGCTTCAGCTGTTCTCGACATTTTTTCCGTGCACACTCGGTGAAGATTGACTTTGTCCATGGCTTTCTTTTTTTTAAAGGCTGCAAAAGATGAAAATTTTATCCTTTGAAGCTAGATGTGTATACGGTGTATCTGAGTATAATCAGGCTAATATCTTCATGCGTTAGCACGGGCACACTAGTGTGCAGGTAGGCAATGTGAGGTACGGTACCTTCCTGCCTACTAGATTAGATTAAATAAGTGCCAGTAGACGAACCAATAGGCCCATTCCCAAAGATATACCGGAACATACGCCCCGGCACTCTATGAGCTATTGCTATTATGTTAGTAGGATATAGAAGACAGGAGAAAAGAGAAAAAAAGGGGGGTGAGGAGTCCATCCCCAAGATACGATCTTGAATGCACGCAAGCACAATCAAGAGCCGCTGACATGCGGAGCTTATAGACAACAAACTGTGTAGTTGGGGCGAGAGAGAGAAAGAGACGGATTAAGGTGGCCTCGCGAGCTTTGGCCGTTGAGAGTTTGCGACTCCTGGAGGAGGAGTTCTTAGCTGCGGAGGATGTCTCTCCCAATATTTGTCGAGACGATTTTTAAACCCGTTGACTGACTCCACACTAACAACATCGGAAAGGCGTCTATTCCAAATGCTGACTATGAAATACGGAAAGAACTGCTGACTTAGGTCGTTCTTCGAGCTTTATGTTTGAGTTTTTGACCGTTGTTTCGCAGGGGAATTTAAGCGCCTATACGATTGGTTTGCAATAACGTATTCATGCATGAAATTGTGTTATTACTACCAACTCTAGAACTAACATTTTTACACCAGCGAGCTCGTATAACGTTTAGGCCTTATCTCTGAGCTACGTAGGTACCGCTACAATGAGACTACAACTTGCAAGCTCTAACGCGACTTTTAGCCTAGTATCCAGTCATTTATAACAACAAATTGAAAAGAACTGTTTTTGAGTAACCAATTAAAGATTTGCGGATATATTTCATTTGCATGTTTCAGGTTTCAACATTCCCTTAGTAGGCCCTATTTTGTTCTTTAGTTGAAATATAGGTAAAAAATGACGATGATTTTTGCCAGTTCAAAGATATACGCTTGCTAGCTACCTGCCTATTGAAAAACTACTGGTCTTCAAATATTTAGATATTTGTTTCATACTTTCCATAAAATGCTCTTGTCACTGTTTTCTCATTAAAGTAGACAGCAAAACAATGCATTTGGTAAACTCCAGATAATTCTTTTACAATTCTTTCAAGCCGTGGAGAGCTGTTCAGGATTTTTACCATAAATCGCAACATTGAAATGAAACTGGTTATAGCTGCCGTACGTTGTGATAAGTAGAGTACGTTCAGTCAAATGAGAAAGCGACTATCGTTAATAGAGATTATGGTGGGCGAGCGCATTTTGATTTCCAGGTGACATCACAGCTGGCCAGCAAGCAAAGGAGGAGGCAGGGTCAAAGATGGGCGTGTGGCTTCTTTTACGTAGTTATACCGTGGACTAGAGAAGGGATCCCTTCTTACGTGTCAGACTAGGGCAGACCCTGGCAAGACCGTGGGTGCGTGTTGCCAGCTCCGTAGTGGGTGTGTTAATTCTTGAACAGAGTGATCTTGGGAAGACCTGGGGCGCCGTCTACGTCGTTTTCAGTCCATTAAGGCGGAAGCAGTAGGTAGGTAGCTACGTATTCCTAGTCGTATGGCAGACCGCGACAGCGGTCTTCCTAACAACTTACCTCTCAGATATGACTCACCCATAGGAAATCATTTAGCTTATTAGGTTAGCTGAATAAGAAATTACTTTTTCTCGATGCTGTCAATGAAAAGCCAAATGGTGACTCCTCTCAGGAACATCATCACAAGTGAATACCGTCCCCTCAAGGGGCATAGAATGGGCCATAGGGTTATGTTTGAGCAGGTTCGCCCATCCTATGTTATGGGGCCAGGCAACCGGAGGGGGCTCTTGTAGGTTACCTCAGCCTTTAGTCAGGTCCATGGCTGAACAACGTAACAGGTGAACTCATCGCTTGACCATCTTGAGACGGTTCTGCGCATCTCCTCGTATGACGTCTGGAGGAGCGAAGAACGACGATGTTGCACAAGTATCAATAGTATTCCTAATTCATTTATACCATTATTCCCACCACCATGGGCTGATAATTGATGTATGGCTATTTTGAACCCGAAAAAAGAACTTGGCGAACCTTCTTCGTTTTCCCAAAACTCCGGAGTAGCGAAAAAAGTGGGTTTTGGTAGCAATATAGTTAGTATACTAAGTGTTCGCTCTCA
>LQNS02007217.1:1673925-1691864 GCA_001587735.2 Parhyale hawaiensis
TATGAACGACTGATATATGAAGCTTGAACTAGTGAAAAACACACTTCTCCGTTTGACCATTTGCTTTATTTTGACGGGAAAGGCGCCAAAAAGTCCCATTCCGTGCTCGGGGGTGGGGGTTGTCATACATAGAGTTGCAGAATCGAAGTCGGTCATTTTGTGGGCCAGGACGGCTCGAAAGTTGAGTCTGAAATTAGCTCAATTTAAAAGTCTTAAGTCGAACGTTGTGCATGCGATTGCGCGACCCTGGTCATAGCACCGCACTAAGGGCGTGTTCGATTGTGTCATCCAAGTCGATCTAAACCAAGTCCACTTGATTTGACCGGAAATGCAGGCAGGAACTTGAGCTTCGTAACTTGGAATGGAGCTGCAGGTGTTAAAAGCAACCCGATAATGTTGAGCCGACTGAAAACTCCCTTCTACTGTCTCACAGATGATCGACTAAGCGTAGCGCTTTGGTAAACTGGAGTAGCCTATGACCGTGTAAGTTACCTCAGCCATTAGCTAGGCCTTCGGGACGTCTCTCTTTTGTGCCCACTTTGTTTTTTTTTTCCGATTTCATACTCGTACTTGCTCATGCTTTATTCTGTTCTTCCTCTTCTTTCCCGACTTGCTGTTCTCATGCGCGTTGATCCTGCATGGGTTCCCCGTTTCTCTTGGCCTACCTACTATATGTCCCTTGCTCTTTTCTCTGTGATATCGTTCTGCTCGGAAACGGAGGCGTAAAACTTCCTAACTATAAGAGTAGCCCTTCAGACTTGAATCAACTAGTCGAAACCATAGCACCTGTCTGAAGATTCGGCCAAGTTAGGCCTCAAAGGCTCGAGTTTCGCTGCCCTATTTGAACGCGCCCTAAATGCGCCTAAAATATATTGGTATTTATTACTTGGTACAACGGCTCTCTGCTTCGCCATGGCAAGGATTTTAAGTAGGTAACACACTTGAACATTCGCAGACCGGCTGAAAACTGCTTTCGTAGGAATAGCATTGTACAAGTGACCATATATGATCACTGCACGGTTAATGGTTAAATTACTACCGCTGACTGCGTGAAAAACGAAATTTTTGAAGCGAGTGGTGGATATTAGTAGGTAGCTATTACGTACCAATACCTAAGGCGTCTTTTTGTGACCACCGCGCGGATGATTCCCCTTGGTCGCGCATGATTCGCGCGCTTTTGTGACCGCATTTTGACGTGATTCTGATAGCAATCAAACGTGATCAGTGGTGAGAATTGATCGCAGCGTGATATCCTCCGCAAGATAATTATGCGTGAACAAAGAGTGATTCCTGCCGTTGGACAAGTAAAAATTTAAAATTCGAAATGCAAGTTCGTAATGTTTTCTTATAGGTATTTAGGGATAAATTGAATAATATTATTATGATTGTTTGTAATATTCACTTCCAGAATTGTAGTTTCGTAAGTTTTATGCCTGTGTATGTTCAAAATGCTTCAAATACTGCTAGTTCAGTTATGCATTGGCTTCAAAAGAAATAAAGGCTCATAAGAGATCCATTCCCTACCATTTCCCGTAAAAATTCGATAAAAATATATATTTTTTTCGAAAATTGACATGGCGTCTCTGGTTTGTTTACAAAATGGTTGACCGTTCTTGTGTTTTCAGTGATCACGGTGATTCTGATTACGAGCGTGGCCACAAAAAGACGCCTCTAGTAGCTAACTCAATAGCAACTGCAGCCTATCCTGATTACGGCTTGGGCACGCGCGGCTTAGCCTACTTTTTGACTATAGTTTTTGGCCAGCTCTGAATTTGATATCTCTTCTGATATTTGAATATCGAGGAGGAAGCAAGCGGATATAGGTAGCTACCTACCTACCGCACTTTTTGCATATGCAGGATCACGTCTATGCGGGCATGAATAACTGTAGCGTCTGACCGGGTGAATCGGACCGGCAATCTGGAAACTTTGTTGCTGCTGAGACACCTGCTAGAGTTAGGAGCTACAAATACACATGGATGCACTTACCTTATGTGTGCACTAGCTACTACACAGAAACTTTGAAACATGTTGGTACTTACAGTGGCACAGTTGAAAATATGTGGTCCGAGTGCATCCCGTTAATCCGGATGAATTCGACCGGCACAGTCGGGTGATTCGGTTTTGTTATCAGCAATGGAAAAAGAATCAATACTGAATCCTCATATCTTCTCTGTATATTGACTTACTACCCACCTACATAGGCGATATATAACAGAGGCTCTCAATGTCTGAACATTTTTGTGGAAGACACCCCAAAGGATCGGTCCAGTTGAAAAAGAAATTCTGGGTGAATCGGACCGGGCATCTCGATAGATTCGATTTGGTTATTAGTATTGGAAAATGAATACACGCTGAATCTTCATATTTTCTCTGTATATAGGCCCACTACTCCTCTACGTAGGCAACGTGTAGTAGAACTTCTAAATGTCTGTACATTTCTGTGGTAAACCCTTCAACATACTGGTCCGATTCACCCGAAATTTTTTTTATCGCCAGGTGAATCGGACCGATCATTAAAAGGGCGTAGTAACCAAAGTATACACAGTACCAAAAAATCCTTGGTTCCACTGTATAGAACAACTCTTTGTACCTATATGACCCAAGTTTCATGAAGCTGCTACAACTCCTTCATGTCTGCAATGAAAGTCAAAAAACACATTCGTTTTTGAGATGTAGAGTTGAAACAAGGTCATTTTTTCTCAAGTTCATTGTTCGTCTACCACAAAAATGTTCAGATATTTAGAGCTGCTGCTACATGTTGCCTATGTAGAGGAGTAATGGGCCTATGTACAGACAAAATATAAGGATTCAGTATTTATTTATTTTCCAATACTACTAAGTGGACCGATTCATCCTTGAGGTCTATTCGGTCCGATTCACCCGGTCAGACGCTACCTACCTATATTGTACCTACCGTAAAGCTATCGGGGAAAATTCTTCGCTGTCCTAAATCAATATTCTGTTAACATCTCGCTATCGGCCAATTTCAATCCCCATAGAAATTTCATTATCGAACGCAGTGTCTGCGTCGAAGTTGCTGCCGCTGTAAGCACTTCATAACTCAATTGTTGTTCCATATTCCCGAACTCGTGGACGTGGCGGCACAATCAATTGTTTCATTCTGCGAGTTACTGGCCAATGGAACTCAATGCCACTTGTGACATGTACAGAGTCTCGAAATTCTGGGCAGGGAATCTTCACATTTTGTTCTTAAATATGCGGTTAGCCGGTTTCCAATTGAATGTCCATAAATATTCGGTTAGCCGGTTTCCAATTGAATGTCCATAAATATTCGGTTAGCCGGTTTCCAATTGAATGTCAGCGGATAATTTTGTGCAACATAGGCTGACGCTTACTGATAGTAGGCAGATGTAGACTGTAAGTGAAGCCAAGTTTTATGAGTAGCCTACACTCTAATTACAAGTCCGTGGGACACAGGTTAGTGGTACAACATATAGCTATATGTTGAGTTAACCACAAAGTTTGCTCGGTTTTAACCCATTCCCGAGTGGCTGCTGAGCGCTTTCGAAAAAATAGCATGGCCGCGCGCACGGTGGAAAATTAACCCCATTCTACACGGGTCAAATAACTGGGAAATAAGGTCTGTTGTTCCGAATCAAGCCAAAAAGGTACATAAGTTTAATTCAATTAATTTCTTTATACTTATTGAAGCGAGTCTCCTGTTAGTTTCTGGGTGAAAAATTATATTTTTTCTAATGTTTTTTTTTACTTTAGGTTATGTCGCTTCTAATAGAATGACTCTTGTCGAATGTCGTTGAATTGTAAAGTGGGTACTAACAGTGTGGTCTATCCGACTTTGTTCTCGTGGTTCCGTGTAATGCGTGGTGATTAGGTCTACGCGTAAACAAACAAAAAATCGAACTTCTCTATTTACGTGGACCCGAACTTTGATGTCGGCGAAAACCGAAGTAAATTATTGGTAAACACTATGTAGCCTATTGTATCTCATTTCATTTTGATGGGAAACATGCGCAATGTAGATAGGTATATAAGTAGGTACAACAAACAGTAGACTACTGTGAAACGGAAGTAGTGCACCGGTGCAACCGATGTAGCTACTAGACTACTATAATCCAGTGTCAAACTACGCATTGTACGAGTTCCGTTAGCAATAGTAGGCTATAGTAATAACTAACTGGGCCTGCAGAAACCGCACAGAACACTAGTTGTGTGCCTTATGTATGCTCGGGACCATATCATGCCTTGAGCGCCTATTTATTCCAATTAATAGCTATCAGACAGCATATCGGTGAGGTATGAGAGATCGCTTTAACCCGACTCCTCCGACTCCTAGTCCAGGGCGGGTATCATTGTTACGGTTTTGTCTCCCATCGAACACTGAAAGCGGCATGTTAGACGGATGGAGTAACGGCAGCATCGTAGTGTAGATGTTGGCAATCAGTTATTCATATTACAGCGTGTAGTGGTAGCTACGGGAACATTCTATGATAACTAAGTACGAGCTCCACCTACGTACCCCTCATGCTTAGCAATGTGTACTCATGTACGTATACAACTACGTGTTCTTCGTACCCTCATGCGAAGCAAACGTAGCTACACTAGATATATATTCAAATACGGTAGCTACTCGGTATTCATCACTCACGTACATAAAGTACGCGCCGTGCGTCGCTTCGTGCGGAGCGAAGTTACGCAAAATAAACAAGTACTGTACACAGCAATTGTTCCCCACGTACACAAGTACGCAATAACCTTCCCTCGCGTACATAAGTACCCTTCCTCCGTTCCCTCCTGGTGATGTACGGTGCAGCCAGCAACAGAGCCCGTCTGTGGGGGCATCGAGGCCAGCCTTAAGCGTCCGCCAGCAGTTGTTGTACTGCCGTGCTTTGTAACGCGTGTTGGGGACGTGACTTAGGAGAACGATGGTTTTGGCAATGAAAGTCATTAGTGTTAGGGTTGGACGGGATATGCCAGGGTTAGGCAAGATGCGTTAGGTCAATGTAGATTTAACGAGGTACCTACCTGCGAACGAGCATGGGTTTGGAAAGCGAAGAATAGCTAGGTTTTGCTCACGACCAGTACAATAACCATCCTGATTCGTGAAAACTATCGCAATTTGTAGGCACCTAGGGTGTGTTGGGCCTGCCGTATCGGTCTAGGGCAAGCTGGAAAGTTTGTAGATATGATTTGTGACCTCGATATACCGTGCAAGTGTTCCTATCGTTTGGGCCTTTCGCAACATTTACCCAGCAATTAGGAAATTGTCTTCATTTTTATGTCGTTGACCTTCCCTTCACGAGAGGTGGGGTACGCCATAGGGCGCACTGTAAGATCAGTTAAGTAGGTAGGCCTACGTCTGTCTTACACAACGGGCAGTCGTGTTCCTGTGGGGTCAAAGACCTGTAAGCTAGCTAGGCGTTAGGATAATTTACTTTTTTTTTTGTTTAGTGCCCACATCCCTTCCTTCGCTTTCCCTACATACATTGCCGATTTTGATTTTGTTCTTCTTTTTTTTCCGACTTACTGTACCTACCCTTGCACTTTGATCCATCGTGAAAATTGGGATAACCCCCACACGTGTGTTCATTGTTTCTATTGATATACCATACTCTACTGTATGGCCTTTAGTTCTTCCTCTCCGTGGTCGCCACTGTATATAGCTACCTAGTGAAGAAGATGAACTTGGTGTGTTCATATCGGTAGCAATAACACTTCGAGCTCTCGCAGAAACTCACTGCCTGCCGCACATTGCAACCTCACAAGTCTGCTTGGCACTCAACCTTGAAGTCTTTGCAGACTCGCGGTCGAGACCCTACTCTGTCGTCTGAACGTTTTTGCTTTTGTTCTGCAGCTGTAGACTGTGATGATGTATGTGTACCTATCCCTTGCTGCACTAGGTACCTGAAGTATTCATTCTACACTTCCTTTTTTTATCCATGCACAGAGTTTTCCTTTTTCTCAGTTTCCACTGTTTCTTGTTTTTTCCTCTCAGGGGGCATAGGATGGGCTATAGGGATATGCTAATTTAGTTTTTCCCATCCTGTGGTATGGGGAGTTGTAGCATAGACCTTCTACTCTCATTTTGATCCATCAATCACCTACCCTGCATATCACTGCGGCCACCTCCTTTGTGGAGCAGCAATGGTTCGTCCTGATCCAAAGGTAAAATATTCATTTTGTGTCTGATGTGGATGAATCAGTGCCTATGTTATACCCAGAGATAGTTCAAAAATTTATTTTATATGGATTGTGGATGGGTGGCACACCAGAAATCGATCTAATAATAAAAATTTTCCATTCCAGAAGGATGCCATCATAAAAACTGTACTTCCCAATCAAATTTCCCATTAGCAGATGGATGCTACATAAAAAAATGTGTTTACTGAGGGAATATTCAATTTCAGATGGATGCCAGCACTTGCCTGGAGTTGGCCCTAGAGGGTGAGCGGCTCTGCAAGGCTGGGGACTGCAGGGCGGGGGTGGCGTTCTTCGAAGCTGCCATACAGACCGGCACTGNTCAGAACCTTGTCTGCCATTTATAGTCAGCTTGGGAATGCTTATTTCTATCTTGGCGACTATGACAAGGCTATGGACTACCATAAACTTGACCTCACAGTTGCCAAGTGAGTACAATCATTACACAAGGGTAATAGTAGTTGTCTAGTAATAGTTATGGCAGTTGTCTGCTTTGTCTGTTCATGCTAGTCTCAATAATGAACCTTAGCTATATAGCTATGTAGTAAATATATAGCTAGCTACCTGGATTGTGGAGTCTAAACAACAAAGTCCGAATGCAATGCGTGGGTCCAGGCAGTGAACATCAGTGTCTTTAATGTCAAAAATGTCAGACTCCTATAAAATGCAACTCTAACTTTTAACAAAACAGGTTCATTTTTTCCAACTCGGACTTTTTTTTCCAAAAACTGTCCAGTTCTTACTCGAAATACAATCCTGCAGTGTGATCTATTGGACCTTTTCCATCTTGACTCTGCTTGAGGCATCCACGTACCTAAGGACCACATTGTCTGCAAATAATAGGAGATGAACAGTCGCCCCACTCATTTGCATAGCTTAATTACCTACACCTCATAGCTAATGGACATAGGATGTAACGTAAAATCTGCTGTACAGAATAATAGGGAGGTAGCTAAACAGTTGATTGTCTCAACCATTACACATCATAATGGATATGAGATGGAGCGTACAATCTACTCGGAATACATAAACCAATAGCCACACAGAATGCCTGGTATGAATGTTTAAAACTCTTGGATCTTTCAAGCTGAGTCTGGTAGTTAAGCAGCCTTCCATTAGGCGGCCTTGGTATGCATGCTGCTACTTTTTTCATATCCATTAGTTACCTAGTTTAGTTTATTATCTATCTTTAATTGATCCGTCCTGACCTCCCAAGTTGCATAGGTCCTAAATTGAAGACTACCTGCGACTACATGTTTAATTTCAGGACGATGGGTGACCGCCTAGGCGTTGCCAAAGCTTCAGGCAATTTGGGCAACACTCTCAAAGTGATAGGCAAGTTTAAAGAAGCCATCCTGTGCTGCGAACGCCATCTACTCATCTCCCAGGAGCTTGGCGATAAGGTGGGATGACTGGTAATTGTAACTCCTGAGCCATGTAGTAGGGTGCTCCTCGAAGGAGGTGTAGCGTAGACCATAGGATTACGTTAGTTAGGTTCACCTATAGTATCGTACAGGGAGCAGCGCCCCCAGAGGGACCCCATAAGTGACTTAAGCCTTAGCTAGTCAATAGAACATCTTCACCCTCAGTGCTTCCTTCATTTCATACTCGTACTGACTATGCTTTTCTCTCCCTTCTTTCACGACTTGCTGTTCCCCTGTGCGTTGATCCTTGGTTGGAACACCCTCATGTATGAATGAGTTCCAAGTTTCTCTTGGTATCCTTGGTGTTTTTTCCTTCTCTTAGATCTACTTACTTTATAATAGTATGGCCCTATGTATTTTTATCTTTTTAATGACGATTGGCATTTGGACCATCTTCGCTTCATAGCTACCTGTTAATTGAGTGGATTTTTGGCCGTCTGAAGCCTAATCAAGTTGAGATAAGCTCCTGAAAGTTGATCCAGCATAGCCTATCGAATCTAAAACTCATGATGATATTTCCGACAAGTTAAAGCCAAGTGAAATAGATGATACAGATTGCTCCGTGCTAGTTGAAGGCACCTTGTTCTAGAAATTGTAATGTGCTTATAAGTCTGTGTCGAGCGTGCCCCAGTAAGAGCTTTTTCCATTTAGTAGACTATCCTGTATTTTTGTTGTAACAATTGGTATTTAGCTATTTTTGCACTGCGAACCATTGTCTCACATTCTCAATCTCTTTACTGATATACCTACCATACTCGCATTAGCTATTGAGTATTGAGTAATGATTGGGGCAACTTCTTCCAGTATGTGTAGAACAAGATGATCGACCTGCCTGCTATAGCAGCAACTCTCGCGTATGATGTTATCGCTCTCAACGAAATATAGATCAACCTTTCAAACAAGAATTTGGACCAGTCCAGGCTCTAGCTTGGTGTCTGTGTACATTTCTCTTTCAGGGCTCTACCATCTATTTTCCTATTCCATGTGATGAGGACATAAAAAAAAGTTGGGTAGAACTTTCGCACCTGGTACATTTTTTAGGGAGGCATAGGGGGCACAAAATTGTCTATTATAGTCTAATTGATGTGAAACTTGCTCAGAATATGTATGTTTGAAAAAGAAATAAATTTTGTTCCTAAAATTTTTCCGATTTAGGCCTTAGTTTTCGAGATAATGGGGTTTGTATACAAATATATATGTATATTTTGGAAATTTCAAACAAATAGAACTAATGAATTTTCATGCTACAATAAAAACAATGGCAGTTTTGGAATCCTTGAAACATTCTTAAGAAAACTATAGAGTTAGATTTTCTATGTTTGCCCTGACAATAGTTTTTATCACAGTTCAAACCAAATCCCTTGATTGTTGTTTCCCTATTCTAGTTAGCGATTGCAACGAAATAGAAATGGAGAATACATCTGTGATAAAAATTATGAGGGCAAAAATGGAGAATCCAGCTCTATAGTTTTGTTGAGAATGTTTCAAAGATTCCAAAACTGTCATTGTTTTTATTTTAGCATAAAACTCGTTTTTATTCGTTTAAAATTTTTAAAATATAGGTTCATATATATTTGTGTAAGTTGGCAAAAAATTTTCTTTTAAACAAGTATTATTAAAGAGCAGGGAAGATTCACAGTTAATTATTTTAATCTTCCCTGGTCTTTAATAATACTTGTTTAAAAGAAAACATACATATCTATTTATATATAAAACCAATGATCTCAAAAACTAAGGTGTAAATTGAAAAAGTTGTAGGAACAAAATGTGTTTCTTTTTGAAAATACATATTCTGAGCAAGTTTCAGAACGATCAGACCACAATTGATAATTTTGTGCCCCCATGCCCCTCTCAAAAATGTACCAGTTGCGAAAGTTCTAACCAACTTGTTTTTAATGTCCTTATCAAGTGGAATAGGAAAATAGCTACTTGGTAGAGCCGTGTAAGAGAAATCTACCCAGACACCCCCTTAGAGCCTGGACTAGAAGGGAAGTTGCATTGAAAGGCTGCAAATGTTTCAATATAGAGCGACCCACAGATACGGGCAGAGAAGGGGGCTGAATCGTATATATCAAAGACCACCTCAATCCCCTCTGTAAAGGTTCCGTAGCAGCTAAAGAATATGAATCTGTCACCACCCATTCTCGTCTCGGCATTCGACAGCCGTTGAATATAGGGATGTGCTGGACAGTGATTTTGCCCGATACCGGACATCCGGTGATTTGTGAATACCGGATGTCCGGTCGGGTATTGAAGGTAAATAAATCTTTTTTTTTTTTGTGAATGTAAAATTTAATCCTTTTACCTTGTTAACAATGCTGCTGTTCTGAATTTATAATTGTTCTAGAGTGGAAGTGAGCATATCAATTTATTCAGTGGCCAGGACGTATACGCTTCTTTCAATGTGAGTTAACAAGCTATTGTGCATACCTACCTACAAGAAACAAACTTGAGCCATTTTTAAGAACAATTGGTAAAATTGCTTGGGAACCTTTCTGCAACTGCCTCTGAGGGGAAGGGAGACTCAGGATGGGCGGTGTAGAAATCCTTCGAGACTGCAGTCTGTGCGGCCGGCACTATTTCAATATAAACAAACGCAAAACAGCCCCCTAGCGCAATGAGAAAGAACATACTAACTGTTGAAAAGGCGCTTCGTCCCGATCAGTTCTCACACTTTATACAAAATTTTCAACTTCTGTTATAGATCTATTCCAGTATTCTTCAGGCGCAGGAGGTTGTGTGATATCTGCAAAGTAAAGGGAGTAGTATACCTATATAGTGTAACAGTTATCAAAAGTACCACAGCGTCTAGTATTCAATAAATAACAAATGTACCCTAGGAAAATGGCAAAAATTTCCATTTCCCTGTCATGCAGTGCAACAGCAAAAATAACTTTTAATTCAGTAAAATGAGCTGGTTAATAAACTGATAGATTTCACGTTTTTCAGAAGTTATATGCAAATGTTACTCAATGCAGCTTGCCGGATATCCGGTTGAACAGCTGGATAGTTGAAAAACTGCCGGATAGTTGAAAAACTGCCGGATAACTGGATAGTAACCGGATATCTGGCACATCCCTAGTTGAATATCATGCTCGCATTTAGGAGCTCTCGCAGTACCGCCGAAACTAATACAGTAGCTACTTTTCAAAAAATCGAAAACGCACCGAGTGCTCAGAATGAAACAATTCTAACGAGAGTTAGAGCGCTCCCAAGGGTAGCGCTCCCAAGGGGTTTGAGTAGGTTACCTTAGCCATTAGCTAGGCCTTCGGGACGTCTGTCTTTCGTGCCCACTTTGCTTCCTTCCACTTTCATACTCCTACTGATCTTACTGTTGTCTATTCTTCCTCTTCTTTCCCGACTTGCTGTTCCCATGCGCGTTGATCCTGTGTTGGAACACCTTCGTGCATGGGTTCCCCGTTTTTCTGTCGACATACTGTATGTCCCTTCCTTTTCGTCTCTTAGAAGAGTTTAGTACTTATTTAGGGAGGCTTAAATCTTCTTATAATACCTAATACCTAATTCTAACGAGAGACTTCAACTTCCCCCAAATTGATTGGAGTGGAATACTAGCTCGAGGCAGTAAACTGCCCGAACTCGTCAGCCACAACCGCCTGACCCAGCACGTTAATGAACGCACGCGATACGGTAATATTCTAGATATGGTCTTCTCCTCACCTGATTGTGAAATTGTTGACCTTACCATCTTAGGCCGGCTTGGTGATCACAACATGACTCACCACAAACTCACCGTCAATGAGGATCGTCTCAAGCTGCCAGACTATCGGCGAGCGGGTTTTCTAGGAATGGCAAACTGACAAAGGAACAACTGACTTCGAACTCCTATGAGAGACGTTACTGTTGAACAATGCTCCCATATTTCAAAACGAGCATCCTGAGAGCTGCTGAACAATACATTCCAAATAAACGAGTTCGTATCAGTAATGATCCCCTCTGGATGAATCGGACTATCAAAAGCTGCATTGCAAAGCGACAGGTGCTTTACAAAGCTTGGAAGCGTAATCCAACAGAGGAGAACATGTCCAGTCACGTAAGGGCATTTTGGGATGTGAGGAAAAAAATCAGGACTTCTAAAAGAGGAAAGGAAGTTTCCGTAGCCGCTATGGCAAAATGCAACCCCAAGGCATTCTTTAAATATGTAAACGAAAGACAACTCAAAATAAAACCATAGGTCCGCTAAAGAGACCTGACGGTGAAATCACCAATGATCTAAGAGACAAAGCCACTGTCCTGAACGAATATCTCGGCTCTGTATTCGCCATAGATGATGTAACGAACATTCCTGAACCAGCACCGTTGCAAGTTGCTCCCATTGGCAATTGTGTTTTGACGGAGACTGAGATCTTTCAAAAACAAACCCTCCTGAATGTGTACAAATCCACTGGCCCAGATAATCTTTCTCCCCGTGTTCTACGAGAAATGGTTCCTGCCATCACTAAACCATTGCACGAACTATTCAATCACTCTTTAAGAATGGGAGAAGTTCTGCAGGATTGGAAACTAGCTAACTTAATCCCGATACATGAGAAGGGGGACACGAAAAGCCCCAGCCACTATTGATCAGTCTTACATCGGTCATCAGCAAAACCATTGAACGCCTCTTGAAGAAGCGCATCACTGATCACCTGACAATGCACCAGCTCATTTCCGACACTCAGCACGGCTTCCAAAATAGAAGTTGCTTAACAAACTTACTGGACTTCTTTTTGAAAGTTATGGAAAGTAGAGATGAAGAAAAGGGTTAGGATCTCGTGTATCGAGACTTCCGAAAGGCTTTTGACAAAGTTTCCCGTCAACGGTTCTTGAAAAAAATGGAAGCCCATGGCATCCAGGGAGACTATTTACACTGGATCCGAGCATGGCTTACGGGTCGGTAACAGCGAGTGTAGCTTGAAGATGAGACAAGCGACTGGACGCAGGTATCATCTGGGGCTCCACAAGGTAGCGTGCTTCGCCCACTTTGTTCATAATTTACGTCAATGATCTAGATCATAATATTCTTTGTAACATCAATAAATTTGCGGATGGTACTAACATATGTCATCCTGCCAGAATAAGAGCTGAGCTCCAACACGACCGTGACCACCTTATGGAATGGAGCACGACGTGGCAGATGATCCTTAATGTCAACAAATGTTCAGTAATGCACATAGGGCCGGAGAACCCCTCAACCCAATTAAAAATGAACGGGACGAAATTGGCAGCTGCCACCCAACAACGTGACCTGTGAATAACTATTACTAGCAGATTACAGCACTTATCACCAAGCAGAGTGCTGGGATTGATCACCAGGCATTTTGAATATAAATCAGGACATCATCATTCCATTGTACAAGGCGCTGGTGCGTCCACACTTAGAATTTGCTGTTCCATTCTGGTCGCCACAGCTGCGCAAAGATATCGATAACATACCTCAGCTATGAAACAAGCCATACGAATGTCGCCTTCAAGAACTGGGCATGCCCTCTATGTCGCAAAGACGACTCAGAGGCAACTAATTTAAACCTTCAAGTACTTGACTGACTTTAACAACGTACCTACAGCGGAACTTTTTGAAAGAGATCATAATGATCGCCTGCGAAACAACGGTCAAAAAATCAAGTATCAAGCATAAAACCTGAAAAAGTGGAAGAACAACCTTAAGTCAGCAGTTCTTTCCGTATTTCATGGTGAAGATTTGGAATAAACTCCCCTCCGACGTTGTCGTTGCGGAGACAGTGCACACGTTTAAAAATCGACTTCACAAACATTGGGAAAGGCATCCTCCACAACTAAGAACACGTCCTCTAGGAGTAACAAGCTTTCAAGCTCCGCCGATCAGCAGCTATAAGTTGCACTTGCTTGCATGAATGACCGACTCGTGGCTGAGATCTCCCTTTTTTTACTGTCGTCCATATCAAGCTAACATAACGGCAATAGCTCATGGAGGGCCGGGGCGTAAGTCCCGGTGTCTCTGTGGGAATGGGCCTCTTGGTCCGTCTACTGCCTCCTGTTTAATCTAATCCAATGTGCTTAGGAAGTCATATTATTACGGTATTTTCTGGACTTGATTTCTCTCTTTGCCCTGCATGAGATTGGCGAGGAGTACCTAATCGCTTGTAGCTATTCATTATTTGTTGTTTTCTCAGGTGGGAGAAGGTCGCGCCCTCTACAACTTAGGCAACGTTTACCACGCCCAGGGCAAGCACCTGGGTCGGGTGGGTCCCCAGGAGCCGGGGGGCTTCAGTGACGAAGTGAAGCACTGTCTGCAGAAGGCTGTTGAGTACTATGCTGGTAACCTCGCGTTGATGGCACAGCTCAAAGACAGGTGAGGGTTTGTGTCGAAGGCAAAAGTTTATCGGTCTTCTAGAGGTTTCTGGATAGGCCCTGTGAGTGTGCAGCTTAGCAATGAAGGCCGGGCCCCACCGACACAACACGCGACTTACCAAATTTGTTGCATGAATAAACGTAACATCGGGTACAACAGTCTACTGTCTCCACCGACGCGACACACTATCGCTCACGGGTGCCGTGTCTCCGCAGTGCATCACTTGTTATGTCAATGGGGCTCCGGCCTAAGTCGCGTGGCTTGGCCCATGGATTGGTTAGCTTCGTACCAGTTCCGTATATCTTGTGTATTAGTGAAATGATGCTAAAATGAGCTATTTTGATTCCTCGTTGCTGTAACGATCATCTACTCACTTCCAGCAACTCTCTGTAAGCACTCCGACGGCCAGTGCGCCATAAGAAGTTTGGTGAACCTATCGCGCCCACTTCAAATGCAAAGTGGTTGTTCACGTTAGTTTTCCGTGTAACTAAAATTTATGTTGTGATATAGGTAGTGCTCCCCATCCTTTGTTTTCCTTCTTTTGGACCACTGTTGCATTGACTTGGGGAGCTGAAATTAACATCTGCAATATTATTCCGTTTGGGGTATTGTACGTCCATTCATCCACCCGTACGTCTGTCGGCAAGTTACTTACGCTTCAGTACGTTCTAGATCGAGGAACATGTAACTTGGAAGATGCTCTGACTTTGGGTGAAAGTACCTAACTTAATCAAATCTAGCTGTGCTTTTTCTTCCTTCTTGGAAAAAATCAGTCAATTTCGAGGCGAAAACGTGAAACATAATACGTTTCACCGATAACTATGAAATTTGATTTTATTAATTTATCTTGTGGTACGTTTTGCAGGTCGGCAGAAGGCCGAGCTTGTGGTAACCTAGGCAACACCCACTACCTGCTGGGGAACTTCGCCCAGGCCATCACCTACCACAGCGAGCGGCTAACCATCGCTAAGGAATTCGGGGACAAGGCGGCAGAGAGGCGAGCCCACAGCAACCTCGGCAATGCTCACATCTTCCTGGGCGAGTTCGAGACTGCAGCCGATCATTACAAGTGAGTCTTGTAGCAGCCAAACGCCTTAGTCCGGCTAGGAAAAAATACGGGAGAATCAGACAAACATACGGAGAAAAAAAGGTGCGCCAAATGACGTTAGGGACCTAGAACCATATAGCGCTCGCTGTTGACAATGTTATTCGTGCTTGGTTTATTGGATGCAGTCAAAGATTAAATATAGGTACCATGTTCTGTAATGCAAGCATAGATAAGGCACTTCTTTGTCGATAATAGAAATGTTAATTATACACATGTGCGATGATCGAGTATGGCGGCTGCTAGGTCCACAACAGCGTCATTTGGCACGCATTATTTTTCTTTGTATGCTTGTCTGGTTCTCCGGCTATTTTTACTCCTGCGCTGTGTAACGTATTCCGTCTTTCTTTGTTGTACAATGACTTCAGTACCGCTCGTAATTTCATACAATACTTAGATTCTCTTTGGACTCAAACTAACGGTCCATCATCTTTGACCACTTTCCAGAAAAACCCTGGCCCTGGCACAGGAGCTGTGCGACCGTGCCGTGGAGGCCCAGGCCTGCTACTCCCTGGGCAACACCTACACCCTCCTGCGGGACTACCCTTGTGCCATACATTACCACCTGCGACATCTGGCTATTGCACAGGTGCGTACTATTACTGATATGACTCCCTGCTGTGCTAAGGCTCCCTGCGCTATAGCTACTAGGTTACTTAGCAGGGTCGTGTAGACGGATCAAGTATGACTGCAGCTCTTGGGGGTCCAGCCGCGTTCTGACCTGGACTCTCCTTCTTAGCAAAATAGGTCAATTTTCTCCGACTCCTAGGGCAATCCAGTTTCCGGTTCCGACTCCTGGAGCAATAAAATATCCGACTCCCCGCAGGGGCGTGGGATGGATGGCCCGAGGTCATAGGGATATCTTAGATAGGTACGTCCATCCTATGGTACGGGCAGCAGCTTTAACTAAGCCTTATGGAAGACTCTATCGTGCACTCTTCTTTCCATTATCATACTCGTACGAATTGATGCCTTGCTCTATTCTTCCTCTTCTTGAATCCCTCCCGGCTTTTTGTTCCCACGCGCGTTGATCCTGTGGAGGAACACCTTCGTCCGTGGGTTCCACGTTTCTATAGACATACTTTGAGTCCCTGCTTTCTTCTTCTGTGAGATTGCGTATGTAGTGGAAACAGGCATAAACTCAACTTAATAAAACTGATTGACTCTGTAACCTTGTTTCTTTGCCCTAGTGGGGACTTCTGGACATCCTTCTTCCGTGCCCGCTGGCCGTTTTGCTTCCTTCCATTTTCATGCTCCTACTGATTGTGTCTTGTTCTGTTCTTCCTTCTCATTGTCACCTCGCTGTCCCCGTGCGAGTGCATCAAATGTGCTGACACCGACCTCGCATGCATTGGTTACAGGTTACAATTGGCAGACTTTGTATCCCTTCATCGTTGGGATGCTTTAGCTGTGGCTAGGGAGGCATAAACTAACTCATAATATATAGATAATAGTTCAGGTGTGATGGCTAGACAGTACTTGGAAATTTGATGAAATCGGCAGTCCGGCACTCAATTTTTTGTTAGATATATATATATATACTCTACTTCTACAGTCTAATAGAAATACATTTTTGCTATAGTGAATCATCATCATTCCACAGAGGAGTGTAAAATAGTACACAGAATTTAGAAGTTTTACCGATTCGTAGCAGTCGCGAAAACCAGAAAACTCTATAAGTTACTTTATTTGTACGTAGTCTTTTCAGACGTCTGTCCTTCCGTGCTCGCTCTACTTTGCCTTTCTTTCTATTTCTGCAGAAGATCTTTGTTCTCTTGTTACTTTCTGCAGACGATCTTTGTTCTCTTGTTACTTTCCGCAAAAGATCTTTGTTCTCGTTTTACTTTCTGCAGAAGATCTTTGTTCTCTTGTTACTTTTCATTTCGTTTGTCTTGCGGCTGGTTTCTTGCTGGGTTATACTCCGTAGATGGTAGATGGTGAGCTTAAATGTAAAATAAAGAATTGACAATGGTCAGAGATGCCCTCGGTAACGTTTAGCTTAAGTAGCAAACGAAAAAGAGATGCCTACCGTCAGTAACTGTTTGGTTAAGTTAGGAAGAGAGAAGACCGTGTGTCCCACCAAGTCTTACTGTTTGATGACGTCTTGTGCAGGAGCTGTGTGACCGTGTGGGTGAGGGTCGCGCCTGTTGGAGTCTGGGCAACGCATACTCGGCCACAGGAAACAACCAGAAAGCCTTGCATTATGCCACACGCCACTTGGCCATATCCAGAGAGGTTTGTTGTTCGTGTATTGCCCTTGGCAGCCTACACTAGAAGCTCCAAATTGGCCCCGTTCCATGATCAACCTACATCTTTTTTATTTACCTAATCGCTTGTAATTCGCACTATATTTTAGGCTCGCAATCGCTCGATGTTGGAACTCCTACTGGCTAGTGTTCTTCCTCTTCATTCTCGAATTCATAAAAAATTTACTGCTCTTTCAGTTTTTTTTTTTGCTGTTTTCATGCAGTTTCCATTGTAATAATTAATATAAACACTACATAACTATCTTGTCTTTCTATCTTGAAAAGAGTAACCACTTTGATATTTGTATGGCCTGTAGCGAGCGTGCCAAGCAGCTTATATAACTTCATTTAACAGCAGGCGCCCTCGTAACTATAATGCCCTGTCGGATGTCGGTGTAAGAAGCCATTGCGTATTAACACTCAACTGTAAATTCACTTACTTATCGAGCATAGTGGAGTGATTACTCAACTAGTGAGTAATCAGGTCCTAGTGGTCACTCAGCTAGTGAATGATCAGGAACAAGTGGTCACTCTAGTAGTGAGTGACCAGGCGCAAGTAGTCACTTAGTTTGTGCGTGATCAGGTCCAAGTGGTGTCTCAGTTTGTGAGTGACCAGTTTCAATGTATCACTCAAGTGGTGAGTGACCAGGTCCAAG